>JAQGBV010002339.1:0-11844 GCA_034698685.1 Isotomurus pseudopalustris | reverse complement strand
TGCATACTCTATATAATGCCTGTTGGCATGGATCAACAAACTTTAGATTTCTGTAGACAGTGTAGCTAGACATTTGCTTGTGTGGTTGTGGTATATATTCACTTTTCAAGCTAGTGAAACACAATAATTACTGAAATGTATTAGTCACAAATTGTACTAAACTAAATTAGTACTGGTGACTGGTGATGTAATCCATTTTAGACATCTTTATAAACTAACTTGAGAGTGTGCTTGTCTAAAACATTTTCTTGTTTGGTCAGATATAATAAATCTGTGACGAGCCAATGACATTAAATAATACGGACAAGTGCAATGAGGTTCATGGAGTATACGGGCTTATCTAATGATTCACGTCATATTAAGGCATAATTATAGTTAGAATTGGAGTGATTGATATTCCAATGCAACCAACCACGTAATCTTCTCGCACCCACGAAAACATGCTGTAAGCGACACGCAGTACACAATAAGGAACGGAAGGAAAGACACGAACACCGATTGTTTCACAATAAACCACAGTTCATACACAAGTATAGAATCATCAGGCTAAATTCGAATGAGTGACCACATACGAGTAGGATGCCTTCAACTACTAACTTGGCTATAATACCAGCATAAGACTGATTAGTTGAATATTGATTGATGTTTCCTCATCGTAGTTTCCTCGAAACATTGATTGATCACTAGCATTAAAAGCAACCAAAGCAAAACTAACGAAGCAGGTGAATGTTGTAAGCAATCCACTAGCTGAAGCTGAAACCCAAGTCGCAATGAAATTGCATCCCACATACTCAAGTTTTTGTGTTCTAGTTATTATAGTTAGGTTAAGGTGAGTAATCTAATGTTACGTCTTTTAGAGATAACGTCCAAGCAACATTCAACACTGCAATCTACGCATTCCTGACAATCAAACTTTTATTGCTGTCCATAATGCACAGAACAAACCAGCATCATATCCTTTCAATCCAATTCTTCCAATTGGCGTCCGTGGGTTGTTTTTCAGTTTGTGACTGTAGAAGTGAGTACACAAGCTCGTTGCATGCAAGATTACTCTACTGACAAAACACATTTCAGTGAATCAGTGAGCTGGGAAATACTGTCAATCACCAACCTGATCTCTTTCTGTGTTGCAAAACACAATGCCGGACATAAACTCTCCTGTCTTGAATTCGAAGGTACGTTAACTTTTAAAATGTTCCAGGCGTGACTTGCAGAGCTTTATCATACCAAATACTTAAACTTAATTACAGATTCTCAGACACATTTTAAACTACATTCCTGCAAATGAGTGTGCAAAATTCCGTCCAGTATGCAGAAAGTGGAACGAAGAGTGCTGCTTTCTTCTTCAAACTACAAAAGCAATAATAGTAACATTTTCCACTGTAACTGATTTGGTTAACTACTTGGAACATTTCTCCAGAAACTCGGAACTTCCCCAAAACTTTCCTAACCCTCACTCACGTTTCCACATTAGAAAAATCCGACTTCACCTCATATTTGATAATTACACGATACGCAAGTTTTTCAAGACCCACGGATCTCATCTGAATCACTTGCAGCTGGACTTTATAGGGCAAAGTTTTCGTCTCAAGTTCCTTCGAGTCTCAATTTGGAATGGATTGGAACACAGCCGACTTCATACATTATCCCTGCATTTTAAAGACTTTCACCACCTCTGGCCTTGGGCTTTGGCTGCCGACCAACCTTTCACGCAACTCTTATCTGTTAAATCTCTCATACTATACGGAGTAGGATGCGAAGAGATTCTCCTCAAACCATTAATCTCTAAAATTATTGCATGTTTACCCAACTTAACTTCAATTGAAATGGGCCTTCAGTCAGGGAAGATTGTGTGCGAGTTGTTGTTTGGATCTCATCCTGTTATTCTTCTAGAGTCATTAGAACGATTGCACTTTCACTGTTTCCACTCATCTCAAATGTCAACTATTGTGAAAGAGAAAGTAAGACTGAAAGAGTTACACGCGGTCCTTCATGAGAACGTGGACACGCAAGAATGTCAGATTCTGTTGGATTGTCTTGCACCTTCTTTAAGTGCGTGTTCCTTGGAATCTACTCACATTATGTTTTCTGCTCCATCAGACAGTTTTGCCAAATTAACCACTCTGGAACTAAAACAGTTTGTTTGCAACATAGCTGTATTTTCAGTCAACAACTTTCCGAAACTAGTCAAGCTGAAATTGATCTCCAGTGAACTTTCTTTTCAACCAGATGCAATTACGGAACCCATTGATTGTCTCCAAAGTGTCACTCTGGAATTATGCATAGGTTTGAGTTCTCAATTGTTACGAGGATTGTCTGTGGTAGCCCCGCATCTCAGAAGGTTGGATATTCCAGTAAACGTACATGGGTGTTCGGATGATCTGCTCGGGACAATTTGCGAGGAAATGCCCAACCTTGAAGAATTGTTTCTTTCTCATGATAACATAACTGATGAAAGCATTACAGGAATTCCAAATTCAATTTGCAAAGAGTTGCTTGAGGATATGAAGTATGGAAACAAGAGCTTTTCAAGAAAGGATAGCGTGAACGTAGCATCACTTAGGCAAGGAAGGAAGTGGATTGGGGACTTAAAGAGTACGTTTGTTTGGCTTCTGGTTGCACTGCATTTATTTTGATTTATTTATTTTTAGAGTTGCGGGTCCTAGAAATTAAAACCATTGATGTATCAGATTGTGGAGTGGTGTATGGCATTTTGTACTGTGGGAACGTACAAGACTTGACATTACATTCCCCATATGTAAGTCACTAAAATTCAGAGTTGTTTTACAGGATAATGTAGTGTAAACAATTTCCTTCTGTACATAGTGGCTCACAAATCTAACTCTGCGAGCTATCGGAGACAAGTTCTATCGTCAACTTACATCACTTGATCTATTTTGCAGCAACCAAATAACGGAATCTGCAATCGAGGACTTGCAAGAAAAAATGCATAACAGAAAGTGTGTCATATCAGAAAATAGATATTCTTCAATGGAATCAAGTCAATAAAATATTTATCAAAATTATGTGAGCTCAGCTTGATCAATATCAGACATTTATCATATTTGTATTTCAGATTTGCTGTCTGGAACTTACAATTAGTTTAAGAACGTACAAAAACTTACTGCACGTATCCTAAATTAATATCTATTATACTATTCAATGGTTGGTACAAAGCCGAAGTCTTCAATTAGAGGTTGGTCGAGCACTGATACTTTTAACTTATACACAGGACATTACAAAATTATAAAATAAATAACATAATAACTCACTCTCGAAGTCAAAATAGTACGTCTTAAGTTTCCATTAGACTTGCAATGGCTGCACTAAAGTGCTCATGGCAAGCTTTTAGAAGGTACCTTGTGGTTGAGTTATTCATCAAATTCTGCAGTTGGTCAAACTTAGCAAGATCTTCTAGAGGATAAGCCTCATCCAGAGATACTCCTATAATTACAGAATACACAAAATTAAAAACTTGAGAAATTCATGAATGCAATAATGTAATATCGGTTGAGAATTATTATATTCTTGCCATGATCGAGTGCAGTTGTAAGGAACAGGTAGAGTCCAGTATTTTCTATCACATCCATCGGGTGATCAGTTTCCCAATCCCAAGCGTCCCTACCAATGACTCGAGCAAGAACTAATATTCTTTTTAAACAAATAAACACGATTACATAAGGTAGGCAAAGAATTAAAATTTGGAAGTACACAGACAACTAGCTTACCTTTTTTCTTTTTCAATTTCTACATTTGGCATATAGGATGACAAACGATAAGCCTTCCAGTAATTCTGGACGTCGAATTCAACATCGTCTGAGGTATAGAGATTAATTAAGTCATCAGGACTTAGGACTCTCATAGTATTTCTTTCCAAACCAACGGACGCTAGAACATCATCTGGAACTGATGTTTGAAATTCCAAAAGGTTCAAATTTTGATCGACGTGTCTAATCAAATCGCTACAATTAAGAGAAGTGGTAATTGTATCCTGTGGATTTGAATTAGCCAGCGACGCAAGCTTAGCTAAGCAGAGATGGAACTGTTTATCTTCAACATATGACGTGTCATGCTCCGACAGTTTAATCAAGGTGTTAGTTGCTTCTTCGTAGTCTTCAGTAATAGCAGAGTAATGCCAGGCTACTTGAGGACACTGTCGCAAATACTGTTTTAGTTTGTTTCGGAACTTGGAACTTCTGAAAGTTTCTACCAATTCTGCTGTCTTTGCTTGCTTGATGTACCAATCAAAAGAGAATTCAGGGAATTTCATGTTCTCATACTTTTCAAAGAGAAGTTCTAGACCCTCAAAGTGTTTTTTGTTGTAGCAAATAGTGACCAAAATTTCAAAATCAAGGTATTTCTCCGCAAGAAGTTTCGCTCCATCATAATCTCCAACTTGAAGGTGTCGTCGAAGTAGCACGGAGCGTGTAGATTCGAATTTTTTGAGTTTTTGCTCGTACCTTTGGGAACTACCAATGCTCTCAAGATTGAGCTTGAATTCAGATAAAATCAAATCAGTTAACTGCTGTAATTGCTTGATGAGGTCCACTTTAACTCCAGCCTCTACATCTACGTTTTGTATTCCTGACATAGTTGTGATTTCATGCTGCTTTAATAAAGCTTTTAACACTGTTTTTTGGATCATCCAAGGGAGTACTTCGTACTGATTTCCGTCAGTCAGTAGAACGGGTCGAATTAACAAGTCATGAAGTTGAGATAGCTTGTCGTTGATTGGAGGTTCCATAATTTCTAGTTTTGCTCTCAGAATTATTTCATTTGTTTGAAGAATTTTTTCCGCAACTTCTTTTGACAAGAGGTCCCCGAAAATATCTTCTTCAATAGACACAAGAGCAGGAATTATTTCGTGAACCCGACTAACATCTTTGTAAAATACATCGTTCGCATTCAGGTTTGATTTTCTAACTTGAACTTCTTTCTGAGATCGCAGGAGGACAATGGATTTAACAGCTGAGTCGATTTGCTTCCTGAATTGTGAACTGTGAGACAAAATTTAAAATTTAATTTTTGAACTGATTTTGGAATCTTTTCAACGATACAGGGTTATTCTAACTTACTCCGCCTGCATGTTCTGCAACACAAGTGCTAGACATACTTTTTCATAACAGTTGTACAACAGGGACTTTGTAGACACAACATCTTCTTTCACAACAACTCCTTGAAGCTAAAATTGATTAAAATTGAGTTACACCTAACGCCAGTTTTTATGAGAAAAGTGAATTTTGAGTACTAATATTATTACCTTTGCGGAAATTCCGGAGTTACTAAGAAATCCAAAAAATAACTCAAGGCCCTCTTTTTTGTCGTTCAAAAAATTTTTTATAAGAATTTTTGACTTCATTCCTAATGGGTCTTGCTCATCTAAATGAATCATGCATGGAATGAAACACATTGAATCTTCAAAATACCACCACTGATGACTTATTTTTGCAGTACCATTTCGTCCAAATGTTGCTGCCCATCGCGGGTCAGCTACTGGGGCCTCATCCATTAATTTTTCGCACAAGGCTACGGTAGATTTATCTAGTGGATCATTGGGTGCCATATTAGGAATATTTGAAGGAAACAACTCGTGAATAAGGTCTTGACAGTTATCCTGCTTTTTTTGCAGGAACAACAAAAAAGCTGACTTATACTTAGTCAAGCTTTCTTCATTTGTCGTTTCATCCAATACACTTGCTTGTGCCAGGGAAAACGCTAAGTGGTCTGGAACACGTATCTCTGAGAAGGTTTCATCTAAGAATCGGCTGAAACAGCGAATAATTGAAAAGTTGAAAGTAGGTAAAGTAAGTTCACATGCAACTAAATCTAAAGTACGTCGTTCATATTTTAACTTACGTCTCTGGAGCGTTGAAAGGTTTCACGATAAGTAATCCGTGTTTAGGAACTAAAATAGTTAAGGTTTGAGGAGAAACCAAGCCTGCTCCCACAACTGGTCCTCCAAGCAGCTTAGAATCAAAGACATCAGCTGGAGGATCCGATTTTTCTGTTTGCATGCGTTATATTTTACGGCGATTTACTAATAACTCGGATATAAATATTAAGACACTACTTACCAGACGCTGTTAGAACAGCTGAATGAGAAACAATATAGTAACTGCTTGTAGTAGCAAACAGCTTCCAAGCAGGAAGTTGGTCTTCATTTCCAGCAGCGCCGACATCACTGGAAACGGGGATAAACTGCCATTCGTCACGTCGACGCATACACTTTGTTTCAAATAACACTAAATACAAGCAATGACTTCTATGTAAATATAAATAAAATCATGTACTATACTACAACTTTCATAAACTAACCTAATCCGTAGACCAGGTTGTCTGCGGTTTCATATTGATTTCTTGCTGCAGCAAAAACTGCAATTTGCTTTGTATTGGAGTTGTAGATTCCATCCAAAGACCAAGTTTGAATTCCTCGTATGTCACCTCGCATGTCATCATTGTCAACGCCCTAATGTGAATAAGTTTATTGTAAAATTGCAATGAACTCTAATCTAAATTCCTATACAACCCAAAAGTGAAAAGTGAATTCATATCTACCCAAACATTATCAAAGAATTCCTTTCGGAGATTATCATCCAAACTAACTTCCTCTTTGCATGTCAATGTAGAGTCTGAATTAATAATCCACGTCTGAATAACAGGGCCTTGTAAGATATAAATCTTTCCTTCATTGTTATTTCCAGGTTTAGAAGGGTCATCTTCTTTGGAAAGTGGAACCAAGATTTTTACTCGTTTCTACATACACAGAAGTAGTTGTCACAAATAATAACCCTCAAAATATTCATTAACAATTGCCAACAACAAAAATAAATGCTTACACTATCGAGTCCTGACGACGCTGAAGGCATCGTCGTAAACAACATAGTAGAAACCTTTTTGCTCAAGCCTCCTAGCCAACTTTTCTGGACTCCTAATGACACACAAGTTAACGAGGCCTTGTTACCTCTTCCAAGAACAGACTTAATCAGTAGTGTTGTTCCACTGGTAGTAGTTAAAATGCATCCTAACGGCCAAAGCGAGGTAAGTGTGTCGCACTCTTGTCCCTATGAGTTTCAAATAAATACTTTATATGACACATTTTTGTATTATTGCGTTTTTGGAATGAAAATTGACTTACAGGAACATCAGCATTGAACGTAATAGTTGAAGATTCATTTGACAAGTTGGGCCAAAAGGTGATGTGACCCTCAGGACTGACAGCTATGACAGATGTAGTACTACCGGACAAGACTACCGTTACAAGCTGAGCATTGTGAACCAACTCGCTTGGAGGAAGAATCAGTTCTCTACAGGCAATGCCTCCTTTTTTACTCGCAGCTTCAGGACTATGCCTCCAAACATAAAGACGTCTCCCTCTCCCACTAACCAACCAAGCCCATCCATTCTGATCCAGTCGACACGACACTTGAAGATGGTGGCTCTGCGTTTCTAAACAAACAAAATAAAAATCCATTATAATACCAACTGCTCGTACAAGTTACTACGATTAGGTACCCTTTTAATTAATACTTATCATCACTGTACCTGCAGATGAGTTCAACGCCGAGCGAACCATTGCCGGGAGGGGTACTCCAAACGGTTCCACAATATGAGTGGTCCCTTGACTCGTTAAAATGGTACCCTCTCCTCTACCCTTAGTGCGATTAAGACTCATACCCATTGAACTATTCGAAAACACAAATAAATCCAGTTAGTCAATCAATGTAAAAATCATTAAATCATTATTATGAACATTACTTGTTCAGATCTAATAATTCTAATCTTTCTTTACCTGTTGTTGAAGCTGATATTCCCCGGTTGTTGACTGAATGACATATTCATTGAAGCATTCATCGTCCTACTGTGCAGTTGACTCATTTCGACCAAAGTCTGCAACAAACGGCACAACAATAAAAAACTGTTTGAATTTTGAATGTCAACAATCACAAACTCATTCACTGTTGGATTTTTGTGAATTGTGAAGACAACGACTTGAATTGAATCGGCTATTATGCCGCTCATGAGATTTGAAATTCGCGGGGATTGGTGTCCCCCACGAGGACCGATGGGCACATGATCTGGCGTATAGAAAGGAGGGTGGCCTCAAAGTATCTACCACTCCGTTCATCCACCGGCATTCTCTTTCACTTCTGCACTCCATTCACACGGACATCTGTCAACTTTCGCCTCGATCTTTACTTCCTCTTTCTTCATGATTCAAAAGTCATTTGCATCTGTCGAAAGTAAAAAGTTAGAGGTCAATTCAGTGGAAAGTCAAGGGGAGGTGCGCAATCATGGCGAAGAAGAAGGACAGTGTCGACCACGGAGATGGAGGTGCTCGAAATGGTGAAGGTGGTGAGCCAGACTTCAATGACCCGCCTGACTTCGTGGACGACATCACTGATGAAGGTAATTTTAAAATTCAAAGCACACGATGATTATTTAGCAATAAATTATGCTAAACTTATCTATAGTCTGTAACTGTCATCTGTAAATTAAACTTTCAGAATTGTGTGGAGACATTTTGCGGTCCAGACCGAAGGAAACCGATGGAATCGAGAGCGTCATCGTTGTCGACGGACTTCCTCTGGTTGGCGAAGATCGACTGGAGAAACTCAGGGGAGTTGTTAAGAAGATCTTCAGCAAGTTCGGCGCAATCAACAGCGAGTTCTTTGCTTCTAATCTGCCAGAGGGACAGACAACATCGTAAGTTGAATATTCGAAACAACATTATAACATTAGTGTAGACCCTAAATGATGACAAAAACTTCTCCATGAACTTTATGAGTGTGAGATGGCTTAATCTTTTCTGATTTCTGTTAATGACTCACATCAGAAAAATATTCTGTTGAGTATGAATTAAAAAATATTGTGGTGGTTTGTAGGTACATGTTCATCGAGTATACCGATGGAAACGCTGCAGCCGAAGCCGTCAAGACCATGGATGGCTATAAGTTTGACAAGAATCATACTTTGATGGTTAACCTGTTTACAGATTTTGACAAGTGAGTTAAATATTGTAACATAATATTGTGTACTTCAAACGTTGAAACTTGTGCTCACAGAATTGGTTAATTTCAATTTTGCAGGTACGAAAATATCGTTGAGGACTGGAAAACACCTGAACCGCAACCTTATCGGGATGCTGGAAACTTGTGGCACTACTTGTTGGAGCCAGATAGCTTTGATCAGTATTTGCTTGTTAAACTTGGAATGCAGAAAGGCATGGGTGCTAACGACGTTCAAGTTATGTTGAATTCGGCCCCCGAACCTGTCGAGATGCTTAACCGAGTGGGAGGAACCGATACCATTGCTAAATGGTCACCTTTAGGAACTTACCTCGCTACCTTTCACACTAAAGGAGTTGCTGTTTGGGGAGGAGAAAAGTTCGAAAAAATCAATCGGTTTGCTCACAACAACGCCGAATTTATTGATTTTAGCCCGAATGAAAGGTAGAATAATCGTCACTAAAATTCCTGTATTTGTTAAATGCTGGAAACTATGATCAACCTTTGAATAATGCAGGTATTTGGTGACATTTTCACCTAAAGCTGAAAGGCAGTACGACAACCCTGAAGTCCTGATTATTTGGGAAATTCGTACGGGTGCCAAGAAGAGAACATTTACTGAAGTGCACAAATCTCCTTGGCCTGTTATCCGATGGTCTCATGATGACAGATACTTTGCTAGAATGGGCCTTGACACATTGTCTGTGTATGAAACTCCTGTGAGTATCCATCACTTCTTGATTATTTAAAGTTCGCATTTTTCGTCTATGTTTCTTACATTGAATCAATGTATTAATCCTTGTAGAGTTTTCGGTTACAAGAAAACAAGAGTCTCAAGATTACGGGTATCAGAGACTTCACCTGGTCGCCATCAGATAACATCGTTGCTTATTGGGTTGCTGAGAATAAAGATGTTCCTGCACGTGTGGTTCTAATTGAGATCCCAAGGTAAGAATTTTGTGCTTCTGGTTCTTAGGGTCGAACTTTGAATTCTTAGTTTTCAGAGTTGTTGTTAGTACTTTTGTTACATAATTATATGAACGTGCTGGTTTTATTTACAGCCGTGCGGAAATCCGAGCCAAAAATCTGTTTAATGTAGCGGATTGCAGGATGCACTGGCAGAAGTCTGGTGACTATCTTTGTGTGAAAGTAGACCGGTACACGAAAGTCATCAAGAAAGAACGACATGACACCAAGTACAGTGTACGTTGTGAATTAGTTAAAAAACTTCATCTCCATCCTTTTTTCTTCGGCAGAATGATTTTAACTATCGTACTTTTACAGGGCATGTTCTACAATTTTGAAGTTTTCCACTTGCGGGAAAAGCAGGTTCCAGTCGATAGTGTTGAAATTAAGGAACCAATTATTGCGTTTGCTTGGGAGCCGGTTGGCAGCAAATTTGCAATCATTCATGGTGAACAAAACAGCATTTGCACAAGTTTCTGGGGTGTGAAGAAAGGAGATACCCCGTCTTTGCTTAGTAAGTTATCAATATCAAGTGTTTGTTAATTCTTTTCATAAGAAGGACTAAGGACTCACAGAATCTATTTGCTTTAAATTTACAGAAAAAATCGAGAAGAAGCGTTTTAACTCAATGTTCTGGGCACCTCAAGGACAATTTATTGTTATGGCTCTGTTGAAAAGTGCTGAAGGACCCCTTGAATTCATCGACACTTCGGATTTCACTTCAATGAACACATTGATGCCTGAAATGACCACTGACGTTGAGTGGGATCCAACCGGACGATACGTTGTGGCTGGCGTTTCTGCATGGGGTGGAAAAATGTCTGACACTGGGTATACTCTGCTCAACTTCCAGGGTCGTCTGATTCGAAAGGACAGAGTAGATCGTTTTGGCAACTTCTTCTGGCGGCCACGACCGCCTTGCCTCCTCACCCATGCTCAAGTGAAGGAAATCAAGAAGAACTTGAAGAAATATGCACCGGCTTTCGAAAGCAAGGATAAACAGAGAAGAAGCAAAGCTAATCAAGAGCTTTATGCAAGACAGCAATCTATAATGGACACTTGGGAAGAATACAGAGCAAGAAAGAATGAACAGTTTGGTGTCCAAAGGGCTGAGCGGCTGAATCTACGAAATAGTAAGAAATATTCCAATGACTTATTCCAATTAATTTCTATGGCAAACATTATAATAACCTATTTTTTACCTTACAGATGTTGATACCGATGAGTTAGATAGTGATAAGAGTCAACTGAATGAAGAAATAATTGAAATTCTCATTAAAGAAGATGTACAACCTGTGGAGTAGTTCCATTACTGAAATACCGTTTTTGTTCTTTTGAGACTCGACAACAATTTAAATAGCAAAAGCTGACTTCTAAAGATTTTATATCAGTGTATTACTATTGTATCTTTAAATCCAACTCGTCTGTTCATGTGAGCCGTTTGGTGTTGAATTCTATTCAGTTCAGCTCAGTCGTCTTTCTGTCTTGAGATGGAACAGACCTCTGACAACATGGAAAGTTTAGAAATTAAATATAGTTGTGTATTTCATATTAGAAATAAATTATCTATATTCTATCGAATGATACCGTTTCACTGTATTGTGTTATTGCAAAAATCGCTTCGCATCCAGTTTCCAGAATACCCACATTAAATATTAAACTTCTGTTTCATGGAAAACTCAAGCAGTATTATACTGGAGTTAAAAAAAACTATGCAAGTGGTGGTATGAAAACGCTTACCAATGAACCAAATCTAACATCTAAAAGCATGACGTTCAACTCCAAACTGAACCATTAAAGTATTATTTCATGCACAAGGCACAAGCTGCAATTCCAAAATAATTAATTAGTTCGAGAACGTGTAAAAATAAAT
>JAQGBV010002338.1:0-11844 GCA_034698685.1 Isotomurus pseudopalustris | reverse complement strand
ATCTCATTCATTTGCATTCCGTCAAAGTTTGAAGTTCATTATCGACTGTTACGTGATAGGTTTTACAAGTTTAGAGCGTACTTCAGCGTACGATTCTAAAGGTGATGGACAAGAAAGTGAGTAATGATCCCCATCAGAGTGAAAGTAGTCATTTTTCAACGCATCATTGTGAGCTACATTTTGATAGAGAGAAGAGTTTACCGCCCGAAGAAAATGGTACGCACAGGAAAGGTTAGAGAATCAAGGAATTTCTTCTCGAACCATCTGTCTTTCCTATCCCTTGATATTTACTTTCTACGAGCAGTTAGAGAAATAGAAGAGGGTAAATGATGAGGGAAAGACCAGCCGGTGCACACAAAAAATGAAGTGCGAAAGGACCACGGAAAAGGTAAATTTCCCATTAAAATGGAAGCCGAGTCTTAAGAATGCGAAAAATGGTTCTATTACGATCTTCTCTCAACATCCTTCATCGTTTTCTAGAAGGCACATTTATGAGATGACTTGATCGTGTGAAAATGTGAAATGGTGTGATAAATAAATGGATTTCGTATTAGGTGTTTCTTCTTTACGACATTCGAGTTCTAGGACTCTGAGTTTTCAAGTAGCATATAAAGGAGAAACAGTTTTTCAAATAACTGCGAACGGACTTCTGAAAGACTCAGAGAGAGATAAAGACAAAAAATTTAGGTAGAAACAAACATACTAATATTCAAACGTTGCTTAATATTTGCTTATGTAAATCTGGCTTTCGTTATTAAAATCTATTTTAGAAAAATAAATATTGTTGATCTGGGCGAAACTTCAAAAGTTAAACAACCTTTGATTTTGGCCGAGACCTTTGTGATGTGGAGAAAAGTGCGTACAAAACACGTGTGTAGAGTGTAGAGCATAGGCGAATTAAGGAGTTTGAAAAAGAGGGATTCACGTTGTAAGTGAAATGAAATTCCCTAAGGATTTTACTCGCTCACACTACTGAGCAAATAGAAGCAGAAAGTATGCCAGCACTTGAGAGAGATTGAACAACATAGTGTAGCAAAAGTAACATTGGAATTATCTTTGTATTCTCGGCAATAAATTGCATCTCTAAGCTCACGAATCCTCTTGATTTGTCTCGAATTCATTGTTTTCTTTTAAAGTTCAGAAGAAGGAAACAATTCTTGAAAAGTGCTTCCATTTGAAATGTTCATGAACCTGGCATTCAAAAATCTCCATAATCCCCTTTATTCCTTCCTTATCTTTCCACCAAATGATTATTAACAACTCTAAACTTGTCTCTCTGTCCTTTCTTTGCCAACTACGCTTCCGTGACGCTCCTGATGATAATGAATACAAATGGTTGATTCAAACACAGATTTACTTCCTTCGCAAAAGTGGTAGAGAATTCCATTCTCATTGTACCCGATAGGACTTAGCTCGGTTTGGTATTCCTGCATTCTACTTTGAGTCATATTTTCAGTTCACCAAGAAGTCCTTTGCACTTGCATTTTGTAAACAGTCTGTTTCATTTATTTGCTAACGTTTGTATTGTAAGCACCGTAGATCCCACACAAACCCTGTCAAGTTCAAGTTCAATATTTATAAACCTTCGAAAATAAATTCCTCCACAGATTGTACGTTAAATTATTTAACACATGATCAAATAACACTAATTTATTTTGTTTCTTTTCTATGTTATTGGATAAGACAAAAGTACGAGCATTTCCCAACAAATATCACTTATCCCACTTTCTTGCATAAGAAACAACTTGCATGCTTCTGGGTCCAGAAAGCAACAGTATACAAACAGTATAAACAGCCAGCAGCTTTTAGTTTCGAGACTCATTGATGGGTATAAATAAACTGGCCTTTCTACCTGAACACAGGCGCTGCGAGGACGAAAAGCGAAAGCGTAAAAGACAGACATCATACGGAGAATGGGATGCCAGTGCACTCGCAGTAAATGTGAAAGAAGTACAGAAAGTTGAACTGCTGTCTAGAAACCGCTCCTCGGGTTGATCGTGAGTCTTTCACTTTCTTTTCCAGAGGCTAGTCAGACCCAAGACTGTAATTGACTTTCACAAAGTATCTCCCTTAAGGAACTCTCTTTAAGTAAAAGTGAGTTTTCTCTGAGAGTGTATACAGCCTGAGACGAGGAGTGAGTCTGACTTGAGACTAGATGGAAATCCAACAATTCATCCGTTCACCTGCGTGCATTTCCTATTCACCACTATTGCATTGCACTCTGTGCACACACATGGCAAAAGCAATATCAATAAAATTTGAAAGAAAGGGGAAGCTTCTTCTTTTCTGTATGCTCAACTATATAAATGGAGAGGCAGTCGAAACGCTTTTCTGTCTGGCAGTAAATATCATTTCCTCGTTTATTTCCCCTGCCTCTTCCACTTTCACTGTTCTTTCGCCAACAACCCTTATACCTTCTGCATGTCCTATTCTCTCAACTTTTGTATACTAGAAATCTCTCTTATATAAGTTGAGGGGCATTTCAATCTTCTAGCCAACTAGGAAACATGATAGATGAGCACGGAAGCATGAAATGGTACGGGACATGATCTAAATAAACCAACACAACTCTAGCAAAACGACCTTTCATGTTTTTTCTTTTTCCAAAACTGGTCAACCTTAGTCAGTTACAACTTAAAAGATTGTCACAAGTCAGACGTCTTGCCGGTGAGTGACTTCAGAGCACGACTTGAGACTGAAACCGATATAGCCGTAACTAAAACTCAGAATACGCTAGTATGAATATTCAATTACAAAATGAATATGGTATTCAAACCGGAGACTCTGTGAAAAGGTGGAATCATACCTCATATTTATATTGAAATAAAACTACTCTAGTTTCCTTTTCAATCATGAACCAGACAACGTTAGACCGAATGGGGTAACAACACGTGGACTCATTGCAACAGGATTGTTTAACTCTGCAGGCAGGCAGAGTACATTTCGAAGATTAATTGAACGTGGTCGAAACGGTAAGGTGAGGAAAGCCTTTCACGCACTAGGTATTTTCTGGGCCAGCATTTTATGCCTGAGAAACAAACACGGCTTAATAAAAGGAAAGAAGGATAGACAGTAAGAGAACTCGGTCGGTCTGGAGTCTCTGTAATCAAGAAAATGAGTTTCGGAAAGTACCTCTTCGTAATAGAATGCCGTAAACGAGGAAATTGGAGAAAATCAAGTCTTGAGGGAATGGTGAAAGAGCTCTTTATTCCGCTACTCGCCTGGGTGTTTCAGTCCTCATACGATATTTGAGTACGAGTTTTACGATCTCTTATGTACTAACCAATCCTCCGCTTCGCAATTTATGTCAGCAGAGGAAGTAAGCAGTGTTTCAAATTCTTCCCTCAAATAAATTGAAATGTATAATTATGTTTCTCCGTTTACTCTTTACTTCATTTGCCATTTGCGTCGTAATTGCCTATTGTAGCTCTCTGGCAAACCAACAACAAGAGTAATTTGCCTTTCCTCTCTAGTTTCTCTATTGCTTACTTACATCAACGGATGCCCAAGTCATTGGCACTGAGAGAGTAATCAGTTACAAATTAGAAATAAAAAACAGTGACGCGAATAAAGTAAGCGTAGAAAAGTGTACTTAACTTCTTTGTGCTTTCTTTGAACTAATTCAATCAATCATAAGCACCCATTGTGTTATTATTGCTCACTCGAAAAATACCAGACTATCGATCATCTGAACAGAACATTCAAAACAAGAATATCGCTCATAGTCTACATCATCAGATCCTGGTGCTCTGAAATCAATCGCTAAGAACTTTCATTTTAGCACAGTATGGCACAGATGCGAATCAGAAGCAAAGTAGTTCTTGAAATAAAGTAATTCGCCGGAACTTGGTTCAGTGAAAGGAAACTTTTACAAGGAAGGATTTAACAATAAGCGTGAAGGAGAAGGGTTGAGAGCATTCTCAAAATACCTTCGGAGAATCGCAGATTTTGTTTCTAAAAACAACACTGGCTGACAGTAATGGATTCAAGATTTAGTGATATCGATCAGAAGGTACAGAGAGCATAAAAAATCATTATTGTGAGATGTATTCGGGTTTGTTTGAAATACTGGAAGACTAGCGAAACAGCAATTTGGGATTTATAATCGTAGTACGACTATGAAAGTAAATTCCTTTTCTGTTGCGACAGCATTGAACCTTTGATCTCCAAACTGATCAGAAACACCGTTGGGTGATGATGACTAAATGTTTACGCTACTTTCCATAAACAAGACATTATTGGTACACAGCTAGGCAAGGCATTCTTTGCAGGATGAAGACTTTTGTTGTCGGGTATTGTGTTATAAAATGAGATTATTGTAGAAATGAAGGGGTGGAAGGGATTAGAAGAATGAGCGACTCAGTAGGTGTCAAAAAAGGCAAGAGAGTCCTATTAGTTAGAAGAGAATATAGATGTTCATTCCCAGAATAAATCGATCAAATTAAATATGCATCAACAGTTACAGGCTACAGGGTATTATTTAATCTATGATGATGGTGGATATCAAAGGCAGTGAGCTAGAGTGCCGAGTGTGGAAAAAAAGAGGAAAGCAGGGGAAAGTGTGATTGAAAGCATAAACCTTCACGTCATGTCAACAATGCTCCTGCTTATAACGCAATTCTTTTCCCCAGACTTATGTACAACAGTCACTCATCAGCATCATCATTGAGCCTGGATTGCTTACTATGAGGATATTGCTGATGATGGGGAGAGAATACAATATTATACAGTGCAGCACACATTTACCTAAGCCTGGCTAAGTATAAGTCACTAGCAACATTGCACCCTTTCTTGATAAAGATTAAAACATATTCCCGTTTCATCTGCTTTACGTTCATCTATTGGTTGAATTTTCGTATTAAATATTGTCAATCCACCAAAAATCGATTGGACAGACAATATTTGATACCACTGACACCACACCCCAAAAGCTAACTAAATAATGAAAAGGCTCAGTTCGAAGAATAGATGAAAGGCATCTCTGTGATCAAGGGTTTCCTTTAGGTTTCATTTTCCCTGTACGCAGTTTCAACATGAATTACGCAAGGCCTGTCCGAACTGAAGCAGATGAAAGTTTAACAATAAAAGAGATTACACGAACTAGAAACACGAAAAATATACAGTTAAGTTTATTTTCATCTATATAATTATTCCTCATGGCTTATGAACAGGTACACGAATCTACTAATTTATTATAAAAGCAGATGAAACATAATTCTATTTTATGGAAGCATTTATATTGCCACTATGAACTGAATTCATTATCTGCATTTGAGAGCATTATAATTTGGGATGCTCATTTGAAAAGATGCACGTATCGCAATATCTAATTAACATTTTAGAACAAGATCTGTTATCGTTTTTCACAAGTAAGGGTCATGGTTAAAAGTTAGATTGATGTAACACAATTTTGGGCCCCCCGTTGAAATCAATTAAACTTTTTATGTCAATTTGAATTTTGAATTCGAATCGATTCTACAATGGTAGGTAATCACATTTCATTAGTAGGGCGCGTTGTTAATCTTAATTTCTAAAAATATTAATCGTTTTGTAACTGGACCTTAAGTTAGGTGAGAGAAGATAGGCTGATAGAGGACACTGAATCAGTGAATGCCAATGCCAGTATGAACAGTATGAAGTAGTAGGAGCTTCCAGCCTCAGCTTATTGTTGAAGGAAGTATACAACACTTACGAATTCCTTGGTATCTCCTCAAGTAACATCAAAAGAAAAATTGAAGCGACTTTTTCTTGTAAGAGAGTAGACAAGAGACAACAGAAGTCAAAAAGATAAATCGACACGTGCCTTGAAGTAACTTGGCTTTAGGGTGCTCAAAAGGATATTCCACTTTTAAACCAAATCCAATGCATCACACGGATGGATCGGTTGCATGCCAGAATTGGCAGACTCAGACTGATGCGATCTTAGATAATTGTATATTTTTTCAAAGATTTCAACGCTGACACCACACAACGAAAGAGGCATGGATGTTCCAAGAGTTGTTATCGAAAACATCTCGGCTTCTTCAGAATGCAGTTGTGCAACATTGGCAAGACGAAACCCCAGCATACTTTACTAGAAAGGAAACAGACTTAATAGAGAGGAAAAAGGAGATAACTTCCCCATACATTCTTATGGGAAGTAAGAGACATTTATTGAAGCGTATTTCAGTCATCCTCGTTCCTTTTTATTTCTCTGCTTCCTTTTGGTGCGACTTACACTTTTACACTTCACCAAGTTAAAAACTATTCACAATGTATTTTTCTATTTATTCTTTCTAAGAATAGTATAGTGAACGAGTGTAAAAATATAGAGCAAACATATAAAAATTCTGTTCATCTTTGGTAGGAGAATAATAGTCAGTTGGTCTCGGTTTTGAGCCTTTACTAGTGTAATTCGAAAGCTTAAACTTAGGCGATGGGATTACTTCTTTCCACTTAAAAGCTCTACATGCTTAAGAAAGTAAACAATCCTTTCCTCAACTGGCTCTGCAACCGTCTCTCAGAACGCGAAAGCCGAAAACCACCAATGGGCCTTCTTAACTGCCTCTCAACTTAATTCTTTGTCTTTCCAATGTGGCGATGTTCTGTAATTCAATACGCTGCAATCCTAGGACGAATAAGTGGCAATATTATTTGGCGGATCTAATGTTATCTTTTTACGATACTTGTTTACGATAACTAACTCTCATCTTCAGCACTTGGGCCTTACACAACACGCATTCATCCATGAGAGCGACGACTATCCTTTGGAACTCAGTCAATGCTGGAATCCTTTATGTCCATAGTAAGGAGGTAATACGACCCGTTGATACAATCTCTCTCTCTTCCTCTGCCTCGCTCACTGTTATTAAGCCTATCATGGAAAAGGATCCTTCTGAGCAGAAACTTTCAGGAATGTATATAGCACATGATAATGCAAAAAGTATTATTGTACCGGAAATCGGATTTCGAATTAGCGTTTCTAAAATGTGTACATCATTCGAAAATTGCATACAATTGTAAGATTTTTCATGTATACTGTATAGTACAATTGATGCTTCGATCTATAATAATAATTCATGTTGGCACAAACAGACTAGTAGTTAGAAACTTGGAAATCTAAAGTGACTTGTTCAAGAGTGCATCTCGAAAAGCAAAGTGAATCATATTTACGGGAAGTTTTAAGGATAATGTGCAAAGATGAAAGATTTCAACCGAAAACACAATCCATTTTTGATGCAAGCTAAACTGGCCATTGCTGAGACCATTGAAGAAAGTTACGGTTTCCGGTTGGGAGACTTTAACTACATCTGCATTGTCGAGAATGACAAGAAATGCAGCAAATCCGAAGTGTGTCATCCTTTAGTATACACTTATTTCACAATCACTTCGCACTTAATTTGCTGTGAATGCAGCATCCAGCATCGTTGCAGCAGAAAGACTGTTTCATAAAGTCAAGGAATCATTTTGTATCACATCTTCGTAATGTCTGGCATTGTCTAGCGTATATTTTGACAAACTTCTGTCAACAAAATCTTCTACTAATGATTGATGAGCCATTTGCATGATTTTTTTTGCCAAAAGACATTTAGATAGTTGATTAATTGGAAGCGGAGATGGGCCCAAGGAAGAAGATAAAACCCGGTGATTAGTCTATATAGTAAAACTGCAATGCACCAGTGTGCTTCATTAGGAAACAGCATAACGACCCACAAAGAGCGATAAGGATCATGCCAAACTCAGTCCGGAAGTCCTTTTGGTTTTGGTTATATCATAATGACTCCTATCAACAAGCTAGAGAGAATAAGGTGCTTCTAGGCTGCCATTGCTTTTGCTTCTATATAGCTACACGCTACACTATAATATTACTATTTCTCACACTCACATCACAATACACTCATACTCGTACTTGAAATTTTGCCATGTACATTTTTACCCTACAACCTAGGGGAAAACAGGATACAGTGGAACGGAACGAAGGTTGGAGATACGAATGCTTTGATTAGGATAAGGATAAAGAAGTATCCAAAATCCAAACACACTGAGAATTGCACAAAATACGAAATTGGATTTATAGATAATTATATTTGTCTTTTCGAAAAAAAACTTCCCTTGGAATTCAGACACCCCCATGACGTTCTACTACAATAATGAACTACAGGCTACAGGATAAACTTTACTGCAGTTGAAAAGGAGTTAGTATGAAGTATGATTAATACAATTCCTTTCTACAGTTGCAAAGCTTCATTTTATTCTGATGGTTCCGGCAGTTCCGAAGAGAGAACGACTAGAAGCTTGCTGTGTAAACTGTGTACCGCACTTTCATGCAAAAAGTTCAGCTTGGAAAAGTGGAATTAGTTGAGAGGAAGTTTAGCAAGCAAATGTCCCATCGGAATACGAGCATTGACTTATATCCAAAGGAATAAAGATAATTCACAATGACTGCTTCTAAATAAAGCTCTGCTACCGTCACCATCATAAATTATTGTCTGTATGATCTGATTATGCTAGTTTAATACTCGAGTCTTTCGAATGGCTTCATTCGCTTCCGTTGAAGGTATCTATACAGTTAATCAGATCTTTCACAAAAGCGTCAATCATCTAGATCAGTGCGTCAAACTGATAACTTCCGGTTTATTTTTAGTTCCAGGTACAGATAAACTAAAACTCTAAAAGTATCAAGACAAGCTTTTCTGAGGTTCAGATACATATCATATAAAATATTTGCATGACATTGACAAGAGACATAAACCTAAATAGCAAAAGAATGGTTGCATGTTAGTTGGGTTTTTTTCTCTCTTGTGTTGCGAATCTTCGTGTTCAATCTCTCATCAACCACTGGCTCTCGTCAAAAGCCCTATATTTTACGAACCACAATCCTATGTCCATTCACCACCTGACATTAAAAAACAAACACCTGTCTATTGGTTAAGCAATGATAACATTCTGTGAAAATGATTGGACTGAAAAGCGACTTGTACCTGGAAAGCGTCCATTTTACATATACGCGAGAACGAATGTTAACAGGTACACAATGTTAAAGACACTTTAAAAGCTTGAAAGAAAGAGGTAACCGAACCGTTGACCTTGTTCATCACAGGAATGTAGCGCAAAAAAGAAATAATAAAATGTAAAATGCAGGAGTAGACGTATCACATCTATCATTCATCCCCTGACTTCAGATTTAATCTGGAGCTTTTCTCTACTATATTTGTATGCCAATGTCACAGCCACACTGCAACACATCGCAAGTATTACACATTTGTAGAAGAACCTCCGTATTTACTCGCAAAGATGTAAAGTGTTCCAACCAATAAAATCTGCAGGGCTTTAAACGGTCTTACGAAGCCAAAAGTTGCCAACTGGCGCCTCTCTCTTGTAGTCATTTAGGTTGTTAAAACAAACTGCACATGTATATATATAATATACACAATCACTTCACAAACAAGTGTCTGCTGTAGTATGTATACTGTCTCTGTCAGAAAGGAGTTAACTATAAAAATAACCATTTAAATTTAAAGCTCTCATTTATCCCCAAAGTACAATGTGCATTGTATGTTACCTCTGCATACCTGAGCTTGTTGAGCCGATGAATGGATCACTATGAAATGCCTAACCCCCGTCTCATCATACACCCAAGATCATCGACATCATCATAGCCAAGAATAGAATTAACTTCATCACGTACACAGGTAAAATTATCTTCAGACTCATGGTCCATACAAATTATTTGCAAGATTTTAACCTACAACTCGTCTGCTAATCTAAACTGCTCACTACACTACGCAATATGTAGTTTTCGTACTGTTAATTTCCAAAAAGTTTTAACTTTCCTATTCGAAAATGTAAGGTTACAGCAATTCTTGCATCTCTGTGTCCGTGCGATTTCTATAATATCTTGCATACAAATAATATGATTGCTGAAGTAGTTTAATGTGCTGGCCAAAAACGCGAAGCTCAGCAGTACATATTACTTCCGTAGTCGTCTGCGAATCATTTGCGTGTTGTAAATCTTTCAAGATGTTTTAGGGGACTGATGAATGAATGGAATGCACTTAACGTATTCATCTCAAGATGAGGGAAGCATTAACGCAGAATTGTACCAAGAACCTGCTATTAGTGCTATTATCATTATGATGATGACATTGACATTGCATAGCTTTATAGTGCCATTATTTCATCAGATAGACACATTTATTTGAGGAACCACAGTTGGTGTGGTATTTCAAGTGATAAGTTTATTCAGTATGATGCTTGAACTTGATACGGAATCTGCAGACATCCTTTGCGTCAAATGGCAATGTGTTCTTGTTGAGAGCTAGAGAGCATGATGCCATATATGTAATGTTATTGTGCATTGAGAATAGTATGTGAACAATTAAATTAATCTCATTACACATTAGACCAATATTGAGCGTCCTTAAAATCTGAGTCAACTTGGTAAATGGAAGTTGCTCACATGCTTTTCAAGTCCTTGTCTGCTAGGATGTCAATTATTGCTGTTACTACTTAACAAGACTACTGCAACGGACAACAAGTACCAGTTGACTTTCATTATCATTAAGCAATTATGAGTCGCTGGATGCTGGAGAGACTTAAGTTAGCTGCAACTTTTACGAACTACGAGTTTTGTGTGTTTCCTGGAATTAGATTGGCTCAAATCCTGGCATGGAAGTTAGGAGTTGGGACTCATTGGTTCTAAATGGGAATTAAATTGCCTTCATATGTGAGCTAAATTAGGGTACACTTCGTAATTATCGTCCCATAATTTGATTTCCCCAGAAATACGTCTATCACTGCACATCGTCAAGTATTAAGTACACCAGTGAGTTGCATGCCTGGTTAGTTAGAAGAATTGTGAATAATTAATTGATAATGTCTCTCTCTACTCTAGAACGCTTTCCATAGTCGCCACAGTATAATGAAGCAAGAAGGAAGATTTCATTCGGCCTGGAAGTGAAATAATACACTCGCACAAGACTGATTCCCTATGAGGGCTGTTTAATCGAAACTCTGCATTTCGTGAAACATTCTTTCCGTGTCCACACCACACGCAAGCCATATTGTTTGCCTGATGCACTTCTACTTTATGTATTTGTGCATGAATTGATAATTATTGAAGCAGGTAGTAATTAAATTGTACTGCATTTGAAACGAAAGCAGAAGAAGAGTGGATTAATCTGTCGAGTGGGGTGCGAGGTTGCTGTGTTGGATGGATATACGATTGTACAAATTTATGCATCAACCAATCGGGTTCGGAAAACTCTGAGCTATTACCATTTGCCCTGGAATGTTTTAAGCCTTACAGATAGTCGTAGGGTCACGAGATATACCTATAGAGCGATTGATATGGTATTCGATGAACCTGGAACACAGACTAAGTGAGTGAGAGAACCCTGTCTTAAACGATAGACAAAAAGGATTCCCGTTTTGGGAGAAAACCCTAACTTGGGAAGTATAATAAAGTTGCCAATAAAAGGCCAAGAAACTGGAGTAAGAAAAAGAAAAGAATACACACATAAGAAAAAGATCTAAACAGTCGTCTGCAGTTTTTTGCAATGCGATCCTAAGTTCGCTTATACGAAGTGAGTTTGGAGAGTTATAAACCACCAGAAAGGCTGTGGACTTGGGTCCGACTTTCTTCAATGGTGCGTTCTACTTCCTGACACGACTAAAGCTCTTCAAAGTCCTTGTCATGTCTAGTCTCTGCTTCTTTTATTTCTTGCAATTTTCTAGAATCAAAATCAAACGAAAAAGGTTGACGGTACCTACCCAAGCTGCACTCTCCTGAATATTACTAAATGTGAGAGGATGTCTTCCAGCAGATATATAGCGAGTTTTTTGGTTGCTCAAAAATATTTTAAT
>JAQGBV010002337.1:0-11846 GCA_034698685.1 Isotomurus pseudopalustris | reverse complement strand
TAACTATACAAATGTCATTGAATTCTACTTAAAACCGCGTAAGTTTGCCTATAAGTGAACTAGAATAAAATTGCATGAACACCGATGAGTTTTTGTGCCAGAGACAGCGTCGATGTTGTAATGGGAAAATCTAATAAGACGAAGATAAATTTTGATTCTTGATTTAAGTAATATATTTGAAAACTTTCCTTTTATTTTCTTGTGTAACCGATACGTGGATCGTGAACGGGACGAACAACAATTTGTATTAAATACAACAAGGACTTTAAAAACTTTGAATTTTAATGATGAGCACCCTTTCAATGATTAATTAGAAGAACCTACAGTGTTGCATCTTTGCCCTTTCATAAGTTGTCTTCGGTGCATTATAGTTTCATTCGACATTCAAACTAAAATTATAATATATAATCTACAAACTATCTTATCTACAATTTTCCTACCAGCCAGCTACACCCGACTCGTATGAAAAGCATGCCAAGTAAAATGTTTTACAACACAACAGATAGACATAATATGATTCTGCAACCGACTGCTTGCTGTATGATAGTAGTTAATTTTAAGGAAACGAATCACAAGAAAGTTCTAATCACTAAAGCTGACGACTTTAAAAGTCTAAACGACAAGATAACTTTTGACAACATACAGAACAAAAAGTTGCGATGTTTTACGATGAAAGAATTTGTTTCGGACTCAAATGAAACTGGTTTCCAAATTCATGGTCGGGACTTCACAAGTAGTAAAGCTGTGTGCCGCGAGGCACTTTAAAATCAACTTAAACTCGCGAACCCAAAAAATACAACGTTGCTTGCGAGATGAAAGCTTACAAGGTTTTGATACGGATTTCGCACGTACTATATGATTATTGTACTAACATCAAAATTACGATCGAATATATATAAATATCTGAGTTAATTAGAATCTATGGACTATTGATTCAACAGTGCACGAATTTCTTTATGCATGTGGCAGAGGAAATCCACATACGACGATTGACCCTCCGCTCCACGATCTTCAATTAGGAATTTATTCATCACCATCTCCATCTTGTCTCGTTGCTTTACGACGGTTAACTGTAAATTAAAATTTAACATGTATACACTCATTTACTGTCAAATTAATTGATCCATCAGTATCTTTCAAGCCCATACCCTCATATGTCTGTGTCTTTCTATTCTAAGCGACCGAATCAAAGCTCGTAGTCTTAAAGATTCGTCAGTGTTAACGTGATTAGGAAGTTCAGTAACAGTTTCGGTATTAATTTGCGCCAGGCTTGGAGCTCCAAAGACGTCTTGAATCCAATCTGAGCTCACTGCAGCTCCAATCCATAAAAAGATGTAAACTCCATTTTCTAAGACAAAACATAAGCGATAAAGATTTATGCACACGATAGCAGGAGAACAATATCATTTAGCGACGATTCCAATACCTAAAATAAAGGCATATTCGTCGCTCATCTTGTCTCTCGAACATCTGAGAGGTGTGATTTCATCCAATGACACGCCGGGTCCAGCTACAGGAATTAGCGTTGGGTAGAAGTAATGAACTGTATTGGAGACTCCCATTGTCATCACCATATACATAAGCCAAGACCTATCGTCCGGTGTCAGTTCTGCAGTTCCAGCAACTGCGTCACTTCGAAGGAAGCAATTTGTGTACAATGGTAGAAGTTTGAGACACTCAGGTAATATCAGCTGGCCTGGCATTGACGGATTGGCACAATGTTTTCTATATGTGGCTAACATTTGAGCACACCTGGAAATAAACCATAAGGCTCAGTAAGTTATCAAAACCTTGAAATAAGTGCTAACAGCTGTGCAATATTTACCTGTTCATCACCCCTTCTTTAAGTGCTGCGGGAGTGGTCTCCACAGACTTGGATATACACTGTTTAGCCATGAAATTGATTATAGAGTCTAGCTCACAATTTCTGTATAAATCAGCCATCTGTGTGCACGTTGATAGGGCCACATTATGAATCCGCAATTTTCGTTGACCTGAGAAAAACAATTCCATTACAAAGTTAAGTTAAGATGCAACAGCGAAAGAGGATATAATCCAAATTCAAGCTCACCAAATATAGAAGTATACAGGAGGGCTATTTGGATATATACTCCGTCTTCATCAGTGAGCTTGTCGTCGTGTTTTATTTCCACTGCAATTGACTTGTGTGAATCGATTGCTGCAAGTTCAACGTCAGTAGAATTGGACATGTAGTAATGTCCGTAGAAATCAACGGGTCTGACACCAGTTGAAGTTCTAACTCGCATAACTGCATCAAACCCGATCGGACGCGACAAATGGAGTTGCAGTTCACCCACTAAGCGCTGCCCATCAATTTCCGCCTATGAAATCATAAAAACTGGAATTAATAACCAGCGTTTTCTCGGAACTTTGATGTACTATAATCATAACAAACCTGGAAGTATGTGTATTTATTAACAGATCCTCCTGTCATTCTAGCAACTTGACCAATGGTTGCAACATCGATGTAAGAATTGTTGAACAAGTACAGGTCGACAGAAACACCAGAGCCCACACAGTCTTGTCCCAGATTATTGTAATAAGTAGTTTGAGGGGTAAGGACAACCTTTTCCTTGTCAGTTCCCAACAGTTTTCTATCAGCCTCTCGCGTCTTCAGTTTTCCTGGAGCAATCTCTGACACCGGTAACGATGAATGGAATAGCAACAATTTTCCAACCCTCTCCGAAGCCTACGAAAAAAACGAAAGGCAGGGTGCTGATAAGTCAACAGAACTATGAATAAACTTCGAAATTAGTGCTGTGGTAATCACCTTCAAAGCTTCCGTTCCTGCAACAATGGCTGGACCAAGAACAGCGTCGGTCTCTTTAGTATCAGCAAATATCTGTGGAATCTTTTCCATAAGGGCTTCAATCGATGCTGCTGCTTCCGCACGAGGTACAAGAAATCCAGTAAGCATCGGCATAAACATGTCTGCAACGTCTGGAACTGTGATCATCTGAGGTTGAGCTAGGTTAGGATCGATGTTGTAAAAATGAACCTGATAAACCATATCACAAATTGAATGAAGTATTGTTTAGATTAAAGAATTGAAAATGAAATGATGAGCTGAACACTGTGAATATAGCTTACCTTCGAATTATATGTTATGAAGCCAACAGGCGTATGGGATGGAAGCAAATCGATGAGGGACTTCAGATTGTAGCAAAGATGATTTACCAGTCCCGACTTAACGTTATTGTAGGAAACATCTATCACGAATATGAAGGCTGGCTCTTTTGGCATAACATTATTCTGAAAGAGAAAGATTTTTGTGATTAAACATGCGTATACACACAACAAAAAGTAACTTTCATGGCATTTTAATTAATTACCCGACAGTACTCGACTGTAGCGGCGAACTCATAAGATCCTCTCATTAATTCAGGACGCTCCCACTTATCAAGTCTTTGACCAGTGTGGTCTAAATGTTGAAAATACTCAGGTGGAACTTCCGTAGTAGCTTTGCACAACAAACACTGAAATCTTCTTCCACCATCGATAAATTGCATTAGAGGGGACATGTACGCTTTACAGCGGATGCATCTCACAGGTCCTATCGTACCAAGGTCTACAGTAGAAATAGCTTGCTCGTCTTTTTCGGGAGACCCAAATGGATTCGTCTAAAAACAAATAAAAGCAAATTGAACGACTTGGACTTAGTTATGGACTTGAATCTGTGGAATCAGATATATCGACTTACGATCAATGCGAAAGGTAAAGCAGTTTGCTTGAGCATGTCAGGCAAAGCAGGCACAGAATACATTGTTGATCGGATGAATCGGGGACTCGCATTTCCTTGATCGTCAACTTGAAACTTTGTTGTCACTAACGGAGGAAGAAGACCTTTGGCATTCGTAGCAAATATTCCAGCTCGATTTTGTTGATCTTCTTGCATTACGGCGATCTGAAGTAAATGAATATCGAGAATTATTAGTTACGAAAAGAAACCAATTTACGCATATCAATGGAATATCTCATTCATACCGCTGACGGCATCTGATCGGGATCCAATCTCTTCTGGGACTGTGGTTGAGGATAAGCTGGTTGTCCAGCCATTCCTTGTTGTCCTCCCATCCCAGGCTGCATTACCATTCCAGGCTGCATTCCCATTCCAGGTTGTCCTCCCATTCCCGGTTGACCTCCCATTCCAGGTTGACCCCCATAAGGTTGCGGTGGGTAATTTGGCTGACCTGGAGGTACCATACCCGGTTGTGGTGGGCCTGGAGGTCTGTACTGAGACGGAGGTTGCTGCGTTACTGGATACTGCCCAGGTTGTGGAGGACCATACTGTGGTTGTTGCTGATTGTACCCAAGGGGAGGTTGGCCAGGAAGTTGTGACGGTCCATTTGGTGTAGGAGGGAGATGAGCAGGTTGATTTAATCGTGGCTGACCGGCCATTCCCATCGGACCATTGGGAGGAGGATGCTGATTGTAACCACCTGGTCCAACTTGTCCTGGCATTGGAGGCAAAGCTCCAGTCATTCCTTGTGGCTTAATCGGTTGTTGTTGTTGTTGGAAATTAGGCGGCCCTCCAGGGGCAGGTGCTCCGTGCTGTCCATTCGTAAGCCCTGCTGGTGGTTGCTGAGGGTACATAGGATACCTGGGAGCAGCTCCAGTTGCTGCTGCAGGAGGTTGATTGTACGGAGGGATGTTCTGTCCTGGCGGAACTCCAGGATTCATTGCTGGAGGTCCACCCGGTTGCCCAGGGCCTGGTGGTCTGAACTGCTGTTGCTGTGGCCCATTTGTGGCTAATGGAGGTTGCTGTTGTAACTGTCCAGGTTGTCCCGGTTGCTGTTGTTGTTGCTGCTGCTGTATTGGGGATGGTCCTCGTTGGCCATTAAGAGTTTGCGGCCCTGGAGGAAGAGGAGGCTGTCCCATATTAAAGTTTGAAATCGGAGGTTGCTGTGGTCCTGGAGGTAGTGGTCCCATCGATCCATTCATCGAATGTGGCGGGGGCTGCTGCTGCTGCTGTTGGCCAAATCCTTGTTGAGGTTGAGGTGGCATCTGTGATGGAGTTCCTCCAGGAGGACCATATGAAGCAGGACCATTTGGGGCTTGTTGAGGATATGCAGGGTATTTGGTCGGTGGGAGGTTTCCCTGAGGAAGTGGGGGCATCGCTGGAGCTGAAACAGTAAACAAAGCTTGTTACTACCAAACTATACGCATAAAAAATCAAACTGAAAGTAAAAAAACTTTCCAGCCTGTCAAATATAAAGTAAATATAGAATAGTGTCAAAATAAGAAATCCTCGTGTTCCGGGCTCCTTTACAAATCCGATGATACCCGATAATAATATTGTTGATATTGCATTTAGTTAAAATTTGAAACTACGTCAAAACAAAGTCGGAAGTGTTTATTATTATTGTTCTGTCAAACGCTCACCTGACATAGTTGAGGATTAGTGAGTGTGATTCGGTGCTGAAGAGAAGTTCAGCGTGGAGGTCCACTCCGGAGGATCCGGGTGAGGAGTCGAGCGGTTGCCGGAGCGGTTGGACACGTCTGACAGACGTCAATGACAGAGGAAGTACGACAGATAATTTGGGAAGGAGAGTGTGTGAGTGAGTTGCTCCACGTCAGCGAGCTCAAGTGAAGGGAGAGCCAGACTGAGGAGGACTTTCTCAAAATCCACTCTGCTCTCCAACTCACGGCGCGCGCAATTCAAACTCCTCGCTCTACGTGGCAATACAAATCCTTTAATTTTAGTCCTTTTGATTTCATTCATTCATTTCATGAATGAATTCTCTTGTTTTTTATTAATACAGTTTAGTACACCCGACAATAAATACAAATGTGTATCTGTGGTGGGGGAAGGGGGTTGGGGAAGGTCACGAGGTCACCGTGTGGTCAGGACAGAAACGAGGTCATCGAAGGGGTTTTAATATCTCCATTTCCATTGAGTAATTGATTGTGTATGGGTTCACAATTGATGGGTGATTATTTGATGATGATGAATGAGAAAAAATAAAAATACTTTTTGTGTAAATATTAGCTAAAGAAGAGACGAGGTTGTCGCTTGTCATTCTTCAAGGACACTAATGAATGACTAATGGGTTTTATTGGGTAATTTTGAGTGCATCGGTCGGTGCATAGAATTATAAGTATACTTGCGCATCTAGATATACTAAGAATATTTAAGTCATGTAACGTTTTAAACTTCAAATGAGTATATTTGTTGACAATAACATTGCATTTACGGCATTACGACTGGTTTTCAATGTGAAAATAATTGTTTTCTACTGCTCAGCCGGCTGAGCTGATCTGCATTGAAAGTTGGGGACATTACAGTGAGATTCGGTACAGTTACTGATATTAATATCTTCTAATCTACGGTTTCTAAATGATAAACTTCGAAGATGTGGATTTACACATATTTGCAGTATCGCAGTATTAATACTGAAGATAATCAGGCTACTGATTGCATTGTTAATGTGCTTAGCTGCAGAATAGTTTCGATTGCACCCTGAATATGAAATAATAATTCATGATTTTACCTAAAGTTGGACATCTAACATTCGAAAAATATTTCAGGTGGCGTTCATAATTTTAGCGTGGTGTTTCAAATGGTCTTCGATGAAGGAAGCCACACAGTAATACGAATGATCGTAACCTTCTTTCAATCTCAGATCGATTTTCAAGCATCCTTCTCCATTGGGATTTTCTTTTGCTATTTCAACAAGCTTTTCAGGGGCAAGATTTTCTAGGTACTGGTCCTCTAGGCCCTGGTGGTACAAGGTTAATATTTAATTTTATGATGGAAAGTCTAGTAATAGGATTTCAAACGCGTATGGGCAAACTTACAACTTCAACAAGAATGTCCCTGAAAGGCCCGTTGTAATTCTTCGCAATTACAAGGGGATCGTACTGCGATTGGACTTCCTCATCATTCCCCAGAAGGACGTCGAAAATAATTTGTTTTCCCCAAGACAAAGCATTGCATGACGGAGCGATGAGAGACAAACTGTGAAAAGTGTCCGGGTTGCGTAATCCAATTACTAAAGTTCCATGTCCCCCCATACTATCACACATTTGACAGATTCATACATTATAACTAATTATAAGCCACGCCACATGAATTACTTTCAGAAGCTATTCTACAAGTCTACAAAACTTAACAAACCTATGACCGCATAAGCCAATTTTTCCTGTCGTGGGAAAATTCTGTGTAATAATTCTCGGCAATTCTTGGCTAATGTAAGAATACATTCTGTAATTTGTTTTCCAAGGTTCTTGAGTAGCATCACAATACCATCCTGCTGATCGGCCAAGGAAGACTGAATCTCTTTCTCCAGGAATGTTACAGTCACCTTCATTTAATCATACAACATGAACTTCATCAGAATTCCACAAAATCCTAATGTTTCGTTTACGTTAAACTTACGTGGACTTGTATCAGCAGCGACGACAATCAATCTCTGTTCATTGGCAAATTTTTGAAATCCCGTTCTCAGGAAAAAGTTCTGTTCATTGCACATAATCCCTGCAAGCAGGAACACTGTGTGGAACTTGTCGTCGGGAGTTTTAATTTCCGGAATGAAAATGGAGAACTTCATCCGACAGGCAGTTTCTTTGCTTTGATGCTGAAATATCTGTTGTTTTCCTCCGAAACACTTGGATTCGGATAAAAGCGTTAGCTTATCTTCCATTGTAGCTTCCAGCAGCTCAGGTGAATGGACGGGTGCCATTTTGTTCACCGCTATGTCTCCCATTGCCCAACTTTGGTTTACACCTACAGAAAACAAACAAATCAATTACAATTTCCTAAGCAGATTTAGATTAGATGAGTCTTCCAATTTTTAACTTACTTAATACAGGGAAAATATAATTTCCTAATTCGTCAATACTTTCGAGGACGTTGTCTCCTCTGTTTATTAGCTGAACAGCTGAAGAGTTATCACAAGAGCTCTGCAATTTTCAAAGTTTGATTTGAATGATGATTATCTCTTGTTTATTCTCAACATCAGTCAAAAATTTTTTAAGCTCTTAAGCTACTTGCGGCTACCTCAACATCTCAAGTCAGACTGTGAGCAAACGAAATACAGAAATTAGTTAGCGTGACGCTTGCAAATTGTTTTTAGACTTTGAACACGAATGGTACGGATACGAATGACTAACACGGACTTGGTACAGTACTTACTAATTGGAGTGTAATGAGAGTGAGTGAAATACTCGCGAAAGAAGGAAGGGATGCCCAGTCACTTTATCTGTAATTGCTGTGATTATCAGTGGATTTTTAACTGATGACCGCCGGCTTTTCCCTAATCCTTCCTCCCGAGTTACGTCATCTGGATCGGGTGATCTGATCAGGAAGTTTTGGGCAGTTGCCGCACAGCACACACACGCACATTTTTCGATGGTGTCACCGAGAGACTGAGAATTCGTGCTGAGGATTTTCATAAAAATTCATGAAATTGCAGAGGTTCGTGAGAATTCTAAAATTTCGATTCTCGTGGGCCAGTGGAAATGATTATTGGATAAGCAATGGCCCTACGCATTCACACGCTTACACGCTGCACGAAGTTCTCATGCATTTAGAAAAGTTTTTACTACTATTATTTTATCGTAAAAATAATTATAATTAGTCCCACTAAATTATGTTCTACTAACAGCTGTACGCATCTCGTAATTTAAATGAAACGAGAGACGATTGCATGTAAATATTTCTCCCTTTATTTTTCATAAGTAAGTTTATAGTTTAAATTACAAGGCAGCCAACTACTTACAGAAAATAAGTATTATTAGTATTTATTATGCTATGAACTATTTATGTTTAAATTGCTTATTTATTGATAAGAAGTATAAAATGACTTGATGGACAATTGCTGTTGTGTAGGTCGTAGGTGATCACCCTGCAGCCCTTCTTTCTCCCACTGGCTCCCGTGCTGTAATCGAATCACTGCCGCTGGTCTCTTCAGCAGGCCAGTTCAGATTGCTGCTTCTCGGTCGAGCTCCTAGGGTTTTGAATCTTCGTCTCAAGTTGTACTGCGGATGTAGGTGGAACTCTGAAGGAGAAGGGTCACTTTGCTGTGCGGCCTGATTTTGGGGGGGAACCACCTGAGCGACGAGTCCTTGTCTGTTGGGACCGTCTCGGGAAGGAAGATAAGGCATGTTTTGTATGGGAGCTCGCCTCATCACAATCGGAGGAGGGGCTGGTCTCATCAAATACTTTGATCTGTCGATGTTCTGCTGGTTGTGCTGGTTATTTTGGTTGTTCTGGTACAGGAATTGTTGTCTCTGCTGATGTGTCACATGGTGAGGAGGAGGGTGTTGCATTTGTTTGGGAATCGGTCGTTGTTGTTGGGGGTGTGACTGTTGTGGATGAGGACGTTGTTGCTGATGCTGTTGAGGATGTTGTTGTTGTTGCATCTGAGGAATTTGTTGTTGTTGGTGAGGAGAAGAAGGATGAGGCTGTGTCATCATTTGAATTGGATGAGGTTGCTGCTGCAGATGTTGCTGAACTTGAAGTTTCTGGGGTTGCGGTTCGATGTCTTGATCGAAGTCCTCTTGGGTTTGCTCAGGGAACTTTACTTTGGATGGAAGTTGGGAGTTGGACTGGGGTTGTTCCATGAGGTGTTCTCTGTTTCCCCAGGAGTAGTTGTTGATTTCTTGGTCGTGAGCGTCCGTTTGTGGGACTCCGTCGTTTCCAACTTCCTCCTCTTCTTCTTCTTCGTATTCTTCGTCCTCTTCAAGGAGTTGTTGGGAACTGCCGTTGGCTAGTGGCTTAGTGCCTGGGTCGTTTGTGTTTGCGGAGTTGGTGGCTGGAGGTGTTGAAGGGGAGATTGGTTGTCTCGTGGGAATGAGGATCGGTTGACGTGTTCTCCAGAATGGAGTTTGGGTGGAAACAGGTCTGGAGGACTCAGCTCCATCGTTCTTCATTATCGGTCGCCATCCGTCTTTAGACTGGTAAATAGAATCGGGTGGAGGAGGACTGAAAGTGTATTTATTGTCGTGGAAGCTGACGGGAGTTGGAGGCATGAATCCCTTGTTCTCGTGACTCTTGGAGGCGTCTGAGGAATCTGGTTGGGAGAGTGAAGATTCTCCAGCAGGTCTTTCTGTTGTACTGGAAGCTACGCTACTCTGGCCTTCGGGAAACACTTGGTGGACCTTATTTCCTTCTTCTGACTCGTGTGACAAAGACGTTCCTCCCGAAGTGTCGCCAGTGGAGTCAGGATACAATTTCTCGTCTAAGTTGACCACAGGTTTTCTCTCCAAGACGTCGTTAGTGTCTCCAGGTTCTGCAGTGTCTTTGATTTCGTGAGATTCAACAATACTCTCTGAGGGAGATGGGTCTGCTTCTGTGGAGCCGTATTTGTCTTGTTCTGACCATTTCGTGTCTTTGTTAGGAGTTTCGTGAGCTCCATTTCCACTTAAGTCTTCTTCGTACGAGCCTCCAGTTCCTGTTGGGCTTTGTGCTTTTTCAACTGAAGAAACTTGAGGATTTTGGGGATTTATGAGGGAAGCATCGTCTTCGTATTCCAGTGAACCTATTCCTCCTGAGTTTGGCGCAGGGTCTTTCTCTGCACTGTTGTCCACTACCTCTCGGCTGATGGTTCCTGAAGGAGACACGTACGAGACTCTTTTGGTGGTTGCGACTTCAACTGTGTTGTTCTTGTTGTTGTTGGCTGGAGAAGAAGCAGCAGAAGTAGCGTTTATGGGAACTGCGAAGACTGGATGAGCCTCACTGCTGTCGACTTCCAAGTCTCCGTGGGTGAGAAGGTCTTCATCTTCCTCGAGAGGTCTGCGAATTCCGCCTCCGTGGAAAATCGGAGGTTCGACGTATTTCCCGTGGTTTGTGGACTCAGCTGGAGTCTCTCCGAATTTGGGGTCTGCAGATGAGCCGTTGTCGTGTGTGATAACGATCTCTGCAGATTCATCAGGAACCTGGACTTCAATGGAATGAGATGGATTGACTCTGTCGATGACTTCGTCTGACATACTTTCACTTTGGACTCCCAAGTGTTCGACAGTCTTGTCTTGCTCCTTGTCGTCTTCATCAGGATAGTAGCCGTAGATGTTGGTCCCTCCGTCAGGAGAATTAAAGTGGAAGTTATTGTTGGCAGAAGTGATGTCATCAGTGACAACTGCAGGGTCCACAGTGGCCATAGTTGTAGTGGAGAAAAGACTTGGAGCAGCTGTTCGAATCATGTCTCTAAAGGAAAGAGCAGGTTTACGTGTAGCCTTTTCTCCATTCAATATTCCGTTCGTGTTTCCTCCAGAGTTCTGGACGAAGTTGGAGCTTCCCTGGGCCAGAAGTTCACCTCCAGGTCGCTTGAGGATTATTCTCTTGGGATCGTAGTCTGGAGGATTCACTGGAGCTCCGTTGGGAAGAGTCGTGGGGGTATTTGTGGTAGTGGGAGTGATGGAAGCAGCAACTTCTTTCTTGAACAAGTCGAACAATCCTCCGAAGACGGAGGCTGTGTCAGATCCACTGCCTTCTTCACTGGCACTTCCACTGTACGAAGTCTCCTCTTCGCTGCTTGTTTCTCCAGGAGAATCGCTTGCGGCTGGTGGAGGAGTGGAACTAGTAGAAGTGGTCGTCGTCGTTGTAGAAGTTGAGGTTGCATTCTCCTTCATTTTTCCATTATTGGATCCTTTGGGATTGTTAAACCACGGAGGAAGAATTGCACTGGTCACAATTCCATCCTCAGTTTGCTTCGTAATGAGAGTCTTGTGATCGTCGCTTCCCACGAGGATGTCCAAGAACTGACCGACTCCTTCGGAATTCTCAGGTTCCTGGTCGTGTCGTCTACTCAAGTCGGGACTTTTGAGGATGCTCACAGTCTCCACTGCTGGTGAATTTGGTCGAGAACCTTGGAACCTTGTTCGTG
>JAQGBV010002336.1:0-11854 GCA_034698685.1 Isotomurus pseudopalustris | reverse complement strand
GAGACTGATCGATCTGATTAGGAATATTGTATCGCTATTTATTTGAGCATTATCGAAACCACAGTTGATGCTTCATCAAGCTGTTACTATATAATAACTATTTCTAGATTTAGAAATTAACTATAATACACACGGAAGATAAATTAATAAAGCAAACCTAACCTTCATAAACACCGAGTTTACCAGTAGTAATCAATTGTATCATGTTTGATGACTTTCAAGAAAGTCAGAATTAATAGCAGACGGTCTAATTAATACTTGATTATGGGTAGATGAGAGCTGTAAGATAAACATTGGCATGAGGGACCCTCATTTTTATTGTAGAATTACCTACATGGCCACGGGAGCAAACTGTTCAAGTTCACGAGACAAAAAATAAGTGGAAAACTCAACCCTCTCCAGCTAGCAAAGCAGGATACGAAACGAACACAAAACAACTCCGTTTCTTGTTTTCTGCAACCCAACCAACTGGCTTTCATGCAACTTTCCTATAGGTGTTTCTGTCACTAGGCTAAGAAGGAGCGTAAAATGTTAATGTAAAAGTAATATTGTTTTGACCACAAAAAATTGTTATCTTCCTCCCCGTAAATCCTCGTTTCTACTTTACGTCTAACAATGCCAATTGCTACAATGGTTTAGCTTCAGATGTTCTTCTCCCAACAAAGAAAATTCTCCTTCAACTGGACGGATGGAGCTTCTCTAATCTTTCTTCATAGCCTGTGAGCAAGTAATCTTCATCATCACCACTATCATCTCTTTGTTTTTTGCTGCGATGTGTGAAGGGTAAAAAGGACAACAATAACAATACATCGTTCTACCCTATCAACTTTACTCATACACCCAACATGAGTACCACAAAAATATCGTAGGTAAACTGAATTTTCTTAAAGAAGAATCAAATTCAACCTACGACGTCTCTAACACCACTTACACCACTACCACGTACGTACAAAATTCTGAATTCTGAGCTATGAATACCATTATATAATACAAACAATTTGATTGACTATCTTTTACTTTGAACTGATATCACAAATTCGAATTTTTTAACACAGTAATTCAATTACTGCGACACTTATACAAATATACAAAACACAAGTAATCATCGCTCAATCTTTAATACCTGAACTGCAGTTAGTGCAACGGACTTGGGGAGAGGAAGGTGTTGAAATACATCAATTACTTATTGACTGCACAGGCAAAAACTTTCTTAACAGTCTAGAATTGGTTGATGTTATAACTTGTAACTCACTACACTACACAATGTTCCCATAAAATTACCTCTCATGAACGCATTATAACCTCATCCTACATCTTACAAGGTTTCTAACCATTCGGCATTCACACACTTGATATTGATATACAATCACTCCCAGCCTACCGTTTCAGTAACTCTTCACACATCGATTTTCGGATCCTTATACGATGATTCTTGGTTACTTAAGGCTGATTAAAATTCAACTGCATTAAATCGATTAAATCACGAGTTATCAACGATTTATGATTTCATATATTCACTAACTCACAGCTAATTATTTAAAAACTCGTGGATCAAACACTAATTGTGGTTATTTGACCCGACTTAACTGAACTGAAAATGACACCATGAACTCGTATTTTATCAATTTTATGTGCCTGTAACTATACAGTCAACTGGATCCGAATAATTAAAAACTCACCGTACGGCTGAACAAGAAACAATTGCCTCATAACTGACTGATACTGACTATACACCAACCGTCAATCTAAGAACTCTGATCTCGCCATCAATGAACCATTAAGTGCCATTAACCATACACAAAGCACTTATTACTTATCAATCAATAACTCATAGTATTCACGCACAACATGTCCAACCAATAACCAACAACGAAAGTTAAAAGTCATTAATACCACGTAATTATGTTTTGTCATTCAACCATGCCTGCTACTCGATATCCCAAACTCACGACGCAAATAATGTCACACAAGCTTGTTTAAAACTGCTTTTGTTTCACACAAATCTCACTCACTTCTATCAAAATAATTGCCCAACACACGTTACAGTTAACCTGTGCTCATCGTAACTTCTCACCTACCTCTAGCCTTACTCCACTCCTCATTAAGCTCACGAAAAGTACCTAAAATAGAGTCCTAGTGACCTCAGCCACCATTTATTATTACCCCACCAGTGTCCCTACGTTCCCCACGACACGAAGAATCCTCATCCTATCGCTCATTATAATTATTTAGTACACACCATCTCTGAGGCCACCTTTATAATATTGTGTGTGAGAGAGACGACGACGACGACTATTTTAGACTTTAGAGAGTAAGACAAAGAAAACACCATTTGGACTACTACACACTGCAAGAGAGAGAGGTGCTAGAGGCAGCTTGCACGGCAGCCATTTTACAACAACAAAGAAACGCTCGTTTTGACCTCAAAATCTGGGATTTTCGTGGGGTCTATCGGGACCTCACTCCTTCCCGTGGTTGCCTACTCTATTCCAGCAAAGGTCAAAGGTAAGAAATGACCTCTTACCTGTAAGGGATGGTCCACTTTCGATCCAAAGTAGAAGGGAGTCACTCACATCGCACACAGAGAGGCAAGTGCACTAGTCAGAGAACAAACGACGACTGAGAATGCGAGAGACGAAGAGAAGGGGAAATGGGGAGCTACGGAGTAGCAGTAGGAGAACGCACCAATCAGAGGCGCCGACACAAAATGGGAGCCAATGAGGAAGCGTGTTGCAGTGGGTACACGAGGCCAGATGGTTGGCTTGGACGAATTCACGTACACAGTTGGGAAGGGGACTCACCTTGCGGAGTGGACTCTTCTGATTGACACACCATCGGTCGGTCGAGTGTGCAGGGTGGATCACAGAATTGTTTGTGCTCGTCTCTTCATAACTGCCTTACAGTGTTACTATGTTGTTGTTGGATGCATTGCTCAGCGTGGGTTGAGATAAAGATGAGTTTTATCATTGGTTTGCTATTGCTGCGTATTTGATTTCTCATTACACACACACACACACTTCATTAGTATCACGGAATAATACAAAATACACCAACATTTTTGTTGTTCGAGGATGTGTGAGTGTAATTAAAGTCGATCCGTAGTCGTATTATATGCCAATCAACTAAATTCAGCTTCTCACTTTACAAAAGTATGAAACAAATGAGCAATAGGTAGGTGAACATTTGGGGAACCTTGAGACAAGTTATTGCTGCAACTGCTGCAAGTAAAAAGCTATTGTTCTAGTCTTCTAGTTCTAATAGTGCAAATGCAACTTATTAGATAAGTTTATATATATTTGCATTTTCAGATTTTTTTATTCAGCATGCATGTGTTGAAAAATTGAATTTACTCAATTTTACTATTTCGTTATTGGTATCTAATTTTGCCTTTGTGTGAGATCTTAATTCTTTAACTTACATTACTGCATTTTACTAATATGGAATGGATCGTAGTAGTAACCATGGGAATGCTATATACAATTAATTATGAATGATATTTAATCATGAGATATTATGAGACATGTGTATGCTTCACTTGGAGACTAGTTGGATTTGGCGTAACTGCTTTCTTGAAAATTCTAAAATGCTATAAAGATTCATGGATCGATGAATGAATGAAATAATATAGGAAGTGACAAAAAGTTAACTCTTTAGTAAAGACACTATGGCTGTAGTTGTGGATTGAAGAGATTGTACTGACCAAATAGAGTGAATGATGATTACTATTGAATCTAGATAGTTTGATGGCCGATGAGTCTTCTTATGGTAGAAGAGTAAAATTAAGTGTCAACTTGTCACCCCCCAGTAGTAAAAGTTTTATCTCGAAGTTTCTTAGACGATAAGAAAGGTTGACGGCTGGGTTCCTCCAACGAACCCAGCCTACTTTTAAGTACCTTTTGAAGACGACTATTGGTTAAGACTTTGAGGCTGCAACTAATTAATAGTGGTCAAACAAGTCCAAAATATCAAGTGGAAGGTCTTGTTGTTATTTCTGGATTTATTGGGACCTTTTGGCATTTTCTGTACCCGTTTTACCTAAACCTATGCTGTCAATACACAACCAAGGGACCTCGAAGATTTGGAGTTCAACTTGTGTCAAAACAACCCACGAAATTATTGTTGCATATTGTCATCTTCCCTTAGCAAACAGACGAGAATGTCAGAGGTGAGGAAAACAATCCTTTACGTACGTAGAGCTGTGAGTTAGTACAAGTACAAGATGTTTCGCAGTTGTAGATTTATCTTTTTAAAAGCAGTAACCAGAATATTATTATTATTTTATTATTCATATTTCTCGAAGAATAGAGCAACTGTTCCGTATGCTGGATCAGTAGAGCTACAGGCTTGAAAAGGTGAGAGATAAAACTTATGTTCACACAAAGAAAAAATACCTGTGAAGGAGAGATGTGAAATAAGAAATCCATTTGCTTAGTGAGCGAATATATCTCCCTTAACCCAAACACCCAGTCAAGCTAACTTTGTTATGCTTGCTAACCATTTCCTTCCACTTCCATTTATGACTTTCAACATTCATGACGATGTCGATATGTATATAAATATAAATGGTATATGTGTGGGATTTTTTATTATAATTTTTCTCCCCTGGAGAGTTTAGTCTCCTACGCACTCCAGCCAACAGATTTTTAGCTCAGACTTTAAGACATTGCATCTCTAGAAGGATATGTAGCGGAACACGCAAGCAGTTGACGCAAAAACACTGGCTTGCAGGCTTTTTATGGCATGAAGTATGAGCTAGCTAATTTAAAGATGAGAGTCGTGAATATAAAATGCTGACACTGGCATAAACATAAGAAGTAAAAATCATTCTTAGTTCTGAGAGTTCTGACAACTGAGTGAGCAAAAAGTATAAATATATATTAAGATGACACTCTTGTTCAGAGCTTGACTGATGGTGGTTTACCGACTGAAGACTGACGAACGGAATGAACGGATGTTAATCGTTGATATACATTTTGATTTTTGATTCACAAGTTTAACAGTGCACACAAAAAAGTGTACCATGTACACGAGGGATCGAAGTGTAGCAACGGAGCGAACAATCCGTTTAGGATGTTCAACAAGCAACAAGCATATTGCGCAATATTTGCAGACAAATAAATGTTCCGTACATTGAATAGATTCTATACGATACTTCATCCTTCCTCCATCCATAGTCCATGCATGCGGGCAGGTAAATCATAGACTGGACTGCGTCGACTTGTGGATTCATGCTTAAATCTATTCTCAAAAAACAACCGAATCTGTTTTCCACATGAGTTTTGGATTTCGTACTTCGTACTCGCAGGTAATTCTCTCTTTTTGCTTTGGCGAACTTATTTGTATTGTAACTTTTGCCCTTTTATTAGCATCATAATACATGTACATTACAACTTCACTTGAGAAGAGTCTGCAAACACCTGGAATCTACCTTGTTATTATACAGCCCACCTTTGTACTTTTGCAGCAAATAATATTATCATAGCATTCATGCATTCAAAACATTATGATGCAGTGTACTAATTTTCCTACATATCACAGGAAACATTCGTGAAGCTTGCTCCCAACACCGTCAGTCACTGCTTGGAATCACTTCTAGATTTTAAATGCATCTTTTTATGTCAGGTATTGCTCATTTTGATTAGGGGCTGAGAATGTGTGTGCAGTAATCATGCACGGACAGACTAACAGTAGTTGTCTATGCTATCACTGTATTTTGTAGATGAACTGTGTAGCTAAACTTCCATGACGTACTCCGAGTAGGTTACATCCAGATTCATCTATTTAAGCGATAGACTCGTAGACTTGTATCATCTATTCAATTTAAATTCAGTGATCCATATAAATACATTTTTAAAAAAACGCCACTACAAGAGTAATTAAAATTCCGAGTATTGTGCAAACTTTAAAAGCAAATCTAGTGTGAAATGATAGCGAAATAGCTGTGCTGGTGTGTGCCACAAAAATCTAACTAATGATGAGAAATACGATAAGAGCTTTGAGTGGAATAGGTGAATTCAGCGTGAAATAAATTCACAGGACGCGCAGAAATATGATGATATCGTTCAATACAATGAATCTTTTACACAATGAAAACTATGCGAATATTTCTTCAATAAAGAAATGGACACACTACAACTGATACACACAACAGGATTATGACGAAGTTAAGTATGTTAGGAAAGGCAGCATAGCCAAATCAGATTAGTATTTGTCCTTAAAATCTACATTCACCCGAAAAGCCTTATTAGATTAACTTTGAATTTAATTACCATTCACGTTTACAGTATCGTGTGATTCTCTTATACTTATTCTCACCATTGCCAATATTGCCATGAATGTTTTGCTCACAGTGTCCATATTAAAATGTATGCGATACAGCTGCTGCTTCTTAATTGAATTTATTTTTGTTTGTATGCGTATTTGCGTAGCAGTAGACATCATAGACACAGCTATAAATAACACAAATTGCCAAATTCCAACCACAAACCATTAATGCTTGCGCACGTGAGAGTTAAAGGTCTTTGATGCTGCGATCGAGTAACTCTAATTCAATATGTATTATTTAGTTTACCCAATTTTCAAAATACCTTGCGGTATAAATCAACCGATAATCAACGTGTATGTGTCGAAAAATATTTCCAATTAACCCACAAGTATGCAAGATGGCAATATGTAAGAAGTACAATCGTCGATCAAAGATTCGTTTAGCTCACTCAGCATTCCTGTACTGCTGTTGACTTTCAAGACAAGACTATTTCTTATCATGGTAGTAGTGGATAGTTTCTTGATAACATCTATACAAAGATAAGTTCCGTACAAGCAAAATTGAGAATGGTATTAGCAGTTGATAGTTAGAGGGGTTGAGATGGCTTCACCAAAAGACGAACTAAGGACACACGGACGTTCAACTCCTTCGTGGTCGCTGCTGCAATCTTCATTTGCAGCTCAATGTAAATGATTGCTTGAATGGGATATAAACCCTTTCTCTACTTTTGACAAGGTTGATCTTCTTGCAAAACAACATCTCTTCCTTTCAAAACTCTGCTTTAAGTGCTTTCCATTATTCATGTTTCCAAAAGGTCCGTATCTGATATAATAATGTATGGCTCTACTGCTCTTTCTGCATCTGCATCCATCTACATAGTTGTAAGCAAGCATATGCTGTGCAGTAAGCAAGAATAGCTCAAAGCCAATTCCACTAAAGGGTGTTTAATGATGACATGACGTGTCATGTGTCGCAAATCCCTTGAAGGCTCAAATCATGTTATGATGATTTCTGAGTGATTAAAACAGAAGCAACTGGGCACATTATACAGTCAACAGTGTCTTCTGTTTCTTCAATCAATGCTTTAATAAACTGACTGAGAGTCTGATATAGCAACATTATTTAGCTCCTTGAAAAGTACATGTGTTATGCGAACTGATGCTTCACAGCAAGGATGGGATTTTATTTCGAGGTTGGATAGGAATAGCAATAGCAATAGCTAGCAGACTGATGATGATTACTGAAATTACTGAACACTTTTGTAATGAAGAAGAAATTGCATGCATCTCACATTATTGCTGTTTTCTTATGTTGCACCTACACCACTGATAGTGTAAGGTTTAGTTGGGAGAGAGACATTTAAAATAGTCTACTCTACTTTTTCTGAGTTGCTACCTACAAAAATACTTGTTGCACACTCTTAACAAATTGATGATGAACTCGATTAACAGTCTCGAGTTGGGAGAACCACACGATTGGCACGACCAGGAGAGATGTGCATTTTAAATATAGAAAGCGATGGCTAGTGGACGCTTTTTAAAAGTATAATTTGCAATAAATGGAGATAGAAGAGATTAGTGCAAAAGTGACTGAGAATCAAATTTTTTCTAAACTAGAGTCCTAGGTAAAGAATTGGGAGGAGTTTTGCATGAAATTGAAGTGCGCAAGAAATCACGAAAAATAGCGAGTGAAGTAAGATGCGAGAGTAAAATAATTTTGAAATTTTTATGATTAATAAATTATGCGGTATATTAAAGCTAACTTGCCGTTATAGAGGTTTGCTCATGATTATAACGTTTTCTCCTTTTGTGAACTAAATAGATTAGGTTGCAGGCAGACGAGTAGAAGATCCGCATTTACTCCTCGAGTGAAGTACAGTTTGGTTTTATGATCTCAATTTAATCCCATCATTTTAGGCACAATTTTCATGAAAATGGTGTCTGCAGAGTTTATGCAAAACCTTGTATTTCCCAGACATATTTCTCAAGACACAAGAATAGGCAGTTTATTTAAAGCAATAGCAGAACATTTTTGCAATCAAGTGATGAATGTAACCAGCTATTGAAATATTTGTGAGAGATCGCCCATTTTATGCACTTTATTCCATCAGCAACGCGAATTTGCATCAGCAAGACATATAAAGAGACACAGTTCAATCTTCACTTCACTAAATTACATCAAACACTGTGCTGTGAAATCACTAGTTAAGTATAATCTCGAAACATCGTAGAAACACAGCTTGCTTTATTGATGATCGTACAATAATGAATTTTCTATTCACCTGCCTAGTTCCTGGGTAAGGCTAATGTTGTTTGTTTATTAGGACAATCTATTTGTAAACATGAAAACATTTATCTATCTTCTAAATTTAGTGCATCACAAATTACTTTAATTATAAAGTATAACAAATAATTTTGCAAACAGGTAATTATAACAGCTAAGAGCAGTAGGTATGTTGCACGTTGCACGAAATAGAGAGATGCATATCCTGTAAAATTTTTTGCAGTCATATATAACAGGAGAGAAGCCATGATTGTGGAAGCAATATAATTAATAGTTGATGGATGAGCGGAGGAATCAGAAAGGCCCATAAGAACTAATCTTCTTGAATAACAAAGAAGGAAGGATTCGTATGATGGGGGTTGCTGAATGTGAGTGTTTTTGGATTGGATTTGTAAAGTAGGTAATCTGTGCATACATTTTGCACAGCCTTGCTTCAAGACTTCCTAGTTGTGTGAGATGGCAAGTACATGAGGGGTTGCATTTCGCATTTATCTTTCGTATGAAGTTGGAAAGCTAGGGAATTGCTATTGCATGATATTCTCGCAGCCTAAGCAACATCCCTAGCTTCCTTTATTAACTGCTTCGCTTCAGTTCGCCTTGTTTCTTATTATTTTTATTACACCTTGCTCGCATTACCTGCTTGTGGGCTGCTTGGTTGGTAGCTACAGAGCTAAGTTTGCGAATTCCATGAGAAATTGAATACAGGAACTGAGGTATACAGTGAAGAACAATGAGATGAACATGAACACAGGCGAACAAAGTAGCAACAGCTACAACTTTGAGAAGTTGCGAAGCTATTACAAGTCCCATTAGCTCACAATGGCTGCAATTTACTTATCTGCATAAAAGAACGATGGATATAAAAAATGAATAAAAACTAATTTCAGCTCATTTCCTACAATTAACCTATTATATATATCCTCAGCCCATTTTAATTCTTGAATCTAGGTGACTTGACTTAGTGAAACGAATTTACTGACTTCAAAATTCAAGAATCTGCATCAAAACTCAAGTCTTCATGCACTTCAGAGCTGCATATATCTAATTGGTCTAGTATAATTATCTAATAGAAAGCTGTTTTACTTTGATACAGATGGCTATTACATATTAAAAGTAAATTCAGTTAGCATATTATTTGAATGGAATTTTCAGGCTCACCTTTGACTTTTGATCCGAGAAAATTCATTCTATCGTTTAAAAGCATAATAATTGACCTTTCAACTTAATAAGTTTTGTATGTTGGAAATATACTTGATACCAGAGCCATTAAAAAGTTCGAATATCCACACATGCTATCTCCCTCAGATGTCAGATCAATGTCTGTTCGATCTGCTTCATCGGTCAGACTGCCATTTTTAAGAAGTCTTTTTTAGGCTCAGTCTCTGCCACCAACTTATGGCCATGTCATTCCTGTGTTTAGTTACACAAAATAAGAGACTTCGGTTGCAGAATAATAATGTGTAACGTAATACGTAATCTCTTCAGTTCGCTTACACAGTTACCTCACTATTACCAACCAACTCAATATGGGGCATGCATATTACTATTATTGCACATGAATTTTGTATTGAGCTTAAGAAAATCCCGATATCAAACGGGGAAGAAGGAGAGATTCGATTGTCTACTCAAAAAATAGCAAACCAGTGTGATGTAGAAGTTCAGCCAGTCGGTCCTCATGAGAATCACGCAGCAATTCTCGTGGCACATGGAATAACACGCTTGAGACTACACATCCTGGTTCCTGGAATTTCTTATCTACAGATCCTGCTAGTGAATACTTTTTCCTTGTTCTTTTAGTCTGTCAATTAAAGTTCCAGGTAGATATAAACAGACAAACTTACAAATCCCTAAACTCTTTTTCCTTCACAACTTATTGCGTTTTTATCATCGAACATCGGATTTCCTCCGGGTTTGAGATATTACGTGCTGTTGGCATGTTTAATGTGAGAACTGCACAAGATTCACAAGCGATAAAAGACATTTGAATCAAAAGAGTAAATTCTAAAGGCACAGTGGAGCTTTCAGTTCATGAGAAGGAAAATAGACGAAAGATACAATTAGAGATTTGGCTGAGCTTTTCGATGGCTCTTAAAGATTTGTTTTGTAGATGAGCTTTGACTCTTTGACTCCATCGCCCTCCATCCCCACATGACAGCCTCCTCGAATGACACACTGCTCGCAGTTGAAATAAAGAAAATGGATTACCATGTTTCAAATTGGACAGGCAGCAGAGAAGGAAAATGCAAAGTAAAGTGAAGGGCCAAGAGTTTCACTGCATTCGATTATTTTGCCTGTTGCAGAATTAGAAATGCGAGATGTCTAAGTGGAATAGTGGAAATGATGTGTAACACAACACATAATTGAAGCGATTTGTTGCTCAGCTCGTATTGCTCTCATCTAACATCTTCTTGCACAGATGACAGATCTAGTTAACTTTCGAAGGAGTGCGATAGGGTTTCCCACAGAGTAAATAAATATCTTTTGGAGATTAAGAGAGAGTTTACAATTTGTAACAAACAACTAACTCCTTCTATTCAATATATATGTGTGCATACATCGTGCATAATATTTTCTCCCTATTGTTACTCATTGGCCCTTTTGAAAACTCACTGTTCGCACAGTTGTGTAGTATGGTGTACTATTTGCAAAGCGCTGAATAATTATTGGCCTCTTAGTACGAAAGGTTCAGTTGAATCAAATTGTGTTTAATTTTGAATAAATAACAGTTAAGAGAGCACCATCAAATAATCAATTTAGCTCTACTTTATACGTAAACTTTATTATTCTTCTATCGAAAATCAAACGCTCATTAAAATGTTTACTTGCAGTTAAAACAATTTTATTTTAATGGGTACAAATTGCTTAAAAAACAAAATTTTATGATATCTGAAGTCGGTCATAGTTCTCCTCTCTGATTTGAATCCCAGAAGATGAGGGCATCAGGTCAGAATCATTGATCAGGGCGCCTTGACTGTTACCAACTCCAAGTGGTCCGAGTTGATTGAATTGCTTTTGCGTAGCGTACAGCGTAAACAACACATGGAGACTTTGTATTCGCGATTTGTAGACTGGAATATCCAATATATCTGGAAATTTCGATTAGGTATAATGTTTAAAATGACGCATTAAAATATGACAGGGGATTAAATGAGCATCAGCATCGGAGATTCTGTTATGATTGTTGTTCTCCACGTGTGTTACAACTTCACAAGTCAAGAACAATTAATATTATATCAAGAACAACAAGTGCATATATGAGCGTGTTGACTTATCATTTTATCAGTTTCAGGTTATCGACTTACTGCA
>JAQGBV010002335.1:0-11857 GCA_034698685.1 Isotomurus pseudopalustris | reverse complement strand
AAATGGCTTCGGCGGCAGGAATACTCCGCTAATCTATAGCGGAGGACTCCACCCCTTTAGATATAATAATAATAAAACTCTAAGACAGTACACATAATAAAATAATTATAAATTGCTTGCTGTGCCATTCCATTACAGTGGCAGTATCATTCTTTGAAATCTCTCTTTAGAATTCATGACATGAATCCAAGAATCCAACTGTTGCTGCTTCTAACAACAGTTCAATGGCGAAGACGGAGACAAGTCTTCCCCTTGCATTAAAAGGATCTGCTCTACGGAGATTCATATCATTCATCGAGAATGTTATGCATACACACACGGTGACTTGATATGATACAGCAGCATTCCTAAATTAAAATCGATATTTACCTATTATTACCAATTGGCAAGGATATAGGCTTTGTATCACAGTACATTTGAAGACTATAAAGTAATAGTCTATTATGAGTAAGTGGTTGGGAGCACCTCAATCTTTGAATGGAATGCTGTTGTACCTTAATATCTACCTGAGCTATAAGCAAAAGCTCTCACTTGCAGGTCGCTTTGTGTGTTCAAGTTACGTAAAAGTTGTTCACCAAACCGCGCACCACTGCCTTGAAAATATGCAAATGTAAATCATCTTCTTGTGAAGGAATTCTTGGTTGCCGTACTTCACAACAACAATTCAGCAATTTACAATGATACGATGCGATTTTTTTCTGTCCTCAGAAATCCACCTATTGAGCACGAAACTGTTGGCATGATGGCAAAATTCATTCCGAAGTAGAGATTAGCCATGGAGGGCAAGAAATGGGAATGTTTCTTTACAATTTACGGACATCATTATTTGCCTATTTTCTCAGCGAGAGATGAAATTATCTCGTGGACTCATCTCTTCAGTTTCATTGTGCGGTGAACTCTGGAATCTGTCATGAATTTTAACTTTTAACCCAAAGTCATTTGCATTCGAGCTTGTGCTGAGGCACATTGAAATATTTACGTTGACTATTGTTCCTTTGATACAAGATTGACATGACACAGGTTACCCAGATTAAAGGACTTCTTATGTAAAGCGACGTCAGTCATGTGAAGTTGTGACAATAAGGTGTTTATTATTCAATGCATAAACAAAATTTGGGTTGCAAAAAAGGTGTACAACAATGGTGTTAGCCTATTGTGCCAATATAAATTAAGAGCGCCACGTAATACTAGACTGTACTTATCAATTGTGGGATGTGGGATCTACAAGGAAGTTTGTCCAGGGTTCTGTGGTCGTCCAGCGATTAGCACCTAAAGCTCATTCAATTGTTTGGAGTGTGTGGAGTAGATGATTCCAAGAAGCCAAGAACATTTTTTGTGCAATACCTACATAGTGTCTAATTCTACATAGAATTAGTTTTGTAATAACTTCCACCATTAAAATCTGATGCTTGAGCTTCTGTAAATTTAAATTGTTTACCTGTAGTTATCCTTTATTAAACGAAACTTTTTCAGTTCATTAGCATCATGCTAACAATAGAAGGCATTAGCACTGCTTGTTAATTATTGTTCAAGGTTAAATAGTTATTGTTTTAGTCTTTGAGAGGTTTTCCTTATCTTGGCAAAACTTATTCGGTTTTTTATCTGTTTCAACACCGCAGGCCTTGAAGCATTGTACAAAATTTTGAATTCATTCTCACACTAGGAATCGCGTCCTAAGTTTTTCACACATATTGTTCCTTATTTGGAAATCGTTCATGCATCTCATAATACGAAATTATTTCATGCACAAAAACGAAAGCTTCGATCGTAAAATAGAAGGACTGGTAAGAAGACGTGTGCTCTTCGCAAAAATATTTGCATAATCGACGATAATGAGGGGAGAAAGAATGAAGTGAAACTTTATTCGTGCATTATCGTTTAGTTAATCTAGAGCTTGATGAATTGATAATGATTTTAATCAGCCAGCTGAAGATGTCTGATTCATTCTTCAGCTTAGTTTCTCATACAAACACCATCATTTTCATTGTAGAATTTTTTTACAGACGGTAACTCAGTGAGTAAGCAGATGACCAAAAGAATATTGTATAACTTAAATACAAGAAGAATTAAACAAACTCACCAAATATGGTTCCGTTTGTAGATGTCTGCTGTGGTCCTTTTCAATTTCTAACAATCCAATTTTGAAATTATTTACACTTTTCACAACAAATCAAGGTGCTAGAGGTAGTTAAATGATAAACACTTTAAAACTATAATATGCTGTACGATGATGTTGCATTAATTATCAGGATCTTCCTTCGTAGAAAATAGTCACTTTCCAAATTAATTTAGCACCACTTTGCACGCATATGTGAATGAAAGAATCAATAAATGAGTTAGCGTCTTTGTAGACTCTACAATCGAAAATCACAATCAAACATCATTGATCTTTGACTTTTCAAGGAATCGTTGAATAATCTATTGGTCTATTGTACTTGATTTTTAATTAAATTTTAGGAAGACGAGTCTAAAGGGGAATTTGTTTCTTGTAGGGTACTTCAGAGACACAATTTTTTGTGCAGATTTTTGTATAGAAAGTTATCCAATGAAAAACCACACACAGTAATTATCCGTAAGGGAATTCACGACATCCTTTAGATCTTCTTAGAAGACTTTACACATGAGATGCCACTTTACACACGAAAACGATTACAGCTCCTGAAAGGAAAAAATAGAAAAACATAAGCCAATTAAGTAATGTGTCTCTCTAAGTAGACTGGCATTTTTGTTAATTTGTGTCGAAGACAGATTTCTCCTCGAACAGATAGGTAGACACTACAGTATATACATAAATGACACATTCGTTTACTAGTACACATTATTTGACTTATAAGCTGCAAGGCTTACTCCGAGTGTATGGTCACTACCAAAAGAAAGCCGATAGGGCTAAACGGTTCTCAATTTCAATCAATTTTCAATTGCCAATTACTTCGAGTTCCGTGCTGCTCAAGTCGTGAGCATTGAAGTAAAGTGACGGCCTATCTATTGGATGAGGTAAAAAGTCACCCTACAATGAATGTGATTGAGTCCTACTTATTCCATTCCTTAAGATATAAACCTCGTTGCTCTACCACAACCACCAGTTGCACCTTATCTTTCCTTTTCTATTGGGAACATGTGCAGCATACTCAAGTTCATATACGTAGAATTGTGCAGCTAGTTAAGATTGTGCCTAAACACTTCGCAGATATTTGAAACACCATTAAAAATCTTTGCAAAATCATTTAAGAATGAGAATGCACACAAGTGTTAGTGCAAAAAATATAACAAGGCTAGACCTAGAATTCCACTAAGAAAATTCTCTAGAGGAACACGATAATGTTGTATCTTATCATATCGTAATTTTACACAATCAGCTTGGTTTTTATGTAAAATTGGGAGAATGAAAAATTAGCTATTTTTTCCTTTCTCATACATACGAATCGCTCCTTCAATCTAATTGTAATTATGTTCTTCGTTCATTACAGGTTGGAAATTTGTAGTGACCAAGTGCATAAAAAGAAGTGCATAGTTGACCCACTCCATTGTCCGTATTCGAGCTTTAAGGAAACTTCTGCCTGAAGAACGTAAGTTAGGCACATTAGTATGTGCTAGTGAATTTAAGTCGGACTTACATTAGTAGTCATCTATGAATCCACGGTTTTGTTCTACAGAAGATGATAATTGCAATAAATAAATGAGGTCACCAAGCGAGCACTGAGACTGTAAGAGTGACCAGCCGGTGTTGTTGAACAGAAGTTTTGAAAAGAACAATTGTCCATTTTTTAGACAACTAATAACTCTAATTAGAATAGGTGGTACAATGGTGGGGATAAGGATTCGTTGTGGTGTTGCAAATTATCGCTAACTTGACACTGACTCTGAAAGTAGGAATAAGTAGGACACAAATTACACACTACCTTCCCTTTTGAGCATGAAATTGATGGTCTCTTTTCTATAATTACTCCACACTTATCGCAAAGAAGGAAGACAGACTAGATAGCATGTGTAGTTAAAAGACATATTATCATTAAAAGCATCACTGCTTCTATTCACCCGTGATGTTCCATATGACCATAATTATTTGAAAGTAATAGTTTCGTTTTTATTATCTCTGAGAATAAATACCGACGGAGTAACAATAGAATGGGGTAGTGTCACTTTTAAAAATGAATGAATGATGACCTACACACTGTCGTTTGTGATGCAGACACATGTGTGAACTAAACAATACAATTGATTGTCGATGGACTCAATTCAAAGAACCGAGTGACAATGACAATGCAGCTCGCAATTATACTCCTAGTCGAAATCTCTCGGTGAACTGACAATTTGCTTCCCCGATGTCTGAACATCATCACGTCAAGGAAGCAATTAGGATTTTAAACTGCGAGTCCTTTTTGTGGCTGAAAGAGACTGTGAAAGCTTCGTTTTTAGGATATGAAGATATGATACACAGACTGTACTGACTGCGAAGTCAAAAGTACACGTTCCTTTCAATCGGCGTCAGTGCTTATTTTGATTTTCGCAATGTGTTTGGACAAACTTCTCGGAAACAAAATTTACTGCTGCGGGGTTTCGCAAATATCACTTTTGCATAGAGCCACGGTCATACGGAACGAATAATTTTAGAACAGCTTCTAAAGCACCCGAACCTCTATGCATGAAAGTCTGTATTGACAGAACTGTAAACTGAATGGTTAAGTAAGCAAAATGGAGATTATTCAAAACAAACTTTGTTTAGTTGAAACAGGAAACTTGGGTAAAAATCGAATCAAGTGATGATTAGGTGGTGAATTTTTTCACTCGTAGATTAGATACATCTGTCATGTTGGGTGCAGAAGCTGCATGTAAATTGTTTCCTTTTCCTCCGACACTACAAAACTACTTCATTTGTATGAGTATGTGCTGAGATGACATTTAAAAAGTAGAGCAATTAGATGACTCATGCGATGCCTCATGTTGTATTTATTTTGCTCCTTGATACTATTCTTGTACTAGTCGAGTGCAATAAATTGGTAATTGTAATGTACGTGTGTTGTCGGCCTGAAAAGAAACAGCTTGGCAATGAGTTTCAGATGAGTAAAACAATTGCATTTTATGCATCGCAATCGGAGAAGGTTTGTGTTTATGGAGTCAACATAATATCCCAGAAGCTTTTTTTATTATGTATAGTAACCAGTGAGTGCTGTGCAATGTAAGTCAAAACTTCAGTCCACTCGTTCGTTCAAAGAAGTCACACGTCTGTCAAAATTGCCAGCCAAGACTTTCAAAGTGTGAGTGAAATTTAATAGGTAATGTGAATGAAAATTTAGACACGTTATTGTTTTACTCTTTATCATTGTTTTATGATATTCCTATCTCTTTGAATTCAATTTTTTCAGTAGCCTATAAATAACCTAACCTGTTTCGTCTGGTCGGGGCCAGAAAAGAGTGTATACAGATTTTCTAATCGATCTGAATGGCTCGTAGGAATGTGTACAATACGAACAAAATTAGTCGCTTCAATATACTTACCTTCCAGTTTTTCACAAGTTGTTCGTGGTTGAGGAAGTTCAGAAAACTAGAATATCAAGACCTATTATATGTGCTGTCCAAAAGCAGTTTAACGTGAACTGGCCAAAATAGGAAGTAACTGTAGTAAACTAGTAGTTTTTTTAAAAATGGACAAAACGGCTGCTGCTGAAGATGCACTTCTGTGTGCAATTAACGGACACTGATCACCAAAACCGGTCAAGAATGGATAGACTGAAGACACATAACTTTTGTATTCCTTCGTATTTTGTATTGTAGCTCTGAAGTCTTTAATTGAATACTACACACTCACTTTGCATACGAAATTACACTTAGCACATTGTTTTTAAGGTTGGGTTGTCTATTCATTCTTTTTCACCGATGACCAAAAAAATTAACATACACTCAGTAGGATTCTTTTCAAAGTTCTGCAGCACCACACGTAAATACCTGTCACAAATTGTTTTTCTGAAATCACACCATATACACCTAAAGATCAGAGTCCCGTAAAATTGTTGTTTTTCACTTCACAGGTCCCGAAATAATTCATGAATTATTTATGATTAAAATATCTCTTACACATTCCTTTTATAAAAGTTGAATTCTCAGAATCAAAGTTGATATATTTCACCTTGTTGACCTTTTCCGATGTCACGATGCAAACTGATTTCTTCGACTGTGAATCAATGAAGCTTCAACCCGAAGAACAAAGTCACAATGCGAACAAAGTCAACTCTAGGAGAACTCCAAGTAGATACTTTTAAGAAATGCCCGAATCGGATTCCATGCAGAATACTGAAGAATCCCCACACAGAACAATAAATGTTTCTTCGGGATCTTATGCCAAGTTTCGGGTAGAATTTCCAAACCCGCAATTAATTTGTCATCAAAATCAGTTAGTAAATAGAAAAACACTTAAGCTTAGCTTCAGAAGAACAAGTAGAACGAATGCGGTAGTTCCATCCGACAAATATCGCAAGTGGAAACTGATCGCAGTAAGAAAAACAAGTGTATGGCATAGCAAAGTTTATGACGAGATGTTGCACAGGGGTGATCATCATCATCACGTAAGTAAGGTTGTTTTGTATCATAGGAGAAGAGAGAGGGGGACGACCATACGATTCATTTCACCTGAGAGTCTAGCGGAAAGTCACCTGGGATTTTATTCATTTGCTGCATAGCATATGTATTGTTGTGTAGATGTGATGCTAGGGGATGAATGGACAGGTAGTAGTAGTATTAGGTAGGATGGCAATAGTAAGGGATGGAAGTTGTACAACATACACAGGTGTGCAAGTTCACATTGTGGTGGACGTTACACCCTCAAGCACATTCCACCTGCCTGGCCGAGAGATCAGAGAGTAGAGATGATCATTTGGATGGATTTTATTACGTGAAGAATTGCATACACACCAAGAAACCTGACCCGGTTGGGATTTCTCTTTCGTAACAAGAAAACGGACAATCTTAAATGGATATGTGAAACGCTTCATTTGCTCCACGAGAATTTCATTTCGAGTTTTTTGTCCAATGAGCCATCATTTTATAACCGCTCCTGCATCATTCCTCTTTTATATTGGCATTAGTGTATAATAACATAGTAGTAATATGTAGGAGAACTGCCAGGTGTGGTTTCTAGACACTGGCTCAGGTGTACTTACAGGGAGAGTTCAGAATTTGGCAGTTGTACTTTTTATTTAGAAAATACATTATAGACATTCGATTATTTTCATTCCTTCGCGTGTGTAGCGTATTACGTGTGATCGTGACTTTTTCAGTACTTTATCCAGCAAAAAATTGGAGCATTTACATTTCTGGAAGTGGAAATGTACCGACGATTCAGTTGTAAAGTTCATGCCATGGAATTTCATGTTAGGTGTAAGGGGATGATGGTAGGGTGCCTAAAATGACCCACTAAATCGCAGAGAGGAAATATGAGTCATTCCAGAATAGGGGTTGTAAAATGAGGAGTAAGTTTTAAGCTTAGATTGTGTAAACCACTGATCTGGGTGCAGTGCGTAAACCCTTTTTCAACGGAATTTGTGAATTAGAATGGCTGACACTCTGACATAGTGTAGTGGTGGAATGGGCACAGGAAACATCAAACCAGGAAATAATCCAGCTCAACAGATCGTAATCGCTCACGGTCTCTACTTCCAGGTTGAAATGAAGAGCTGATAGATTTACATGAGTAACAAGCCTTTGATGAGCATCAAGCATGTCTGATGATTCCAAGTAACCTTGTATAAGACGAAATTAATGATTTAAGCACATTTATAGGTTCTACTACTTTCTAAAAACGTGGATTCCTCAACTGGCAGTGAATCAAAGACACACGATGATGAAATTCGTGTGTATTCTCCTGTGACCAAACTATTCATTTCAGTTTGGAAATTCGGAGAACACAAATCTCTTCAAGTGTAGATAAAATCCTTTGCGCTAAGCAATGCCTAACTTAAAGCTGCTTAACCAACTTAAAACTCGTTCGAATGTACTACTGAATGATATTAAATCAGGTATCAGAAAATCTGTGTGAAGATTCTTGCTCATGCGGCTGATTAAAAGTAATTCATCATCTATTCTTATGATCACTGTATTACACTTTTGTAGACGAAATGTAAGTTGTCTTTCTATTTATTTAATGAATAGAAGCATGGAACATGAAATCAGAAAAATTTTCCATCGACAACTAGTGGAAAATTCACACTAATACCTTGTATGGAAGAATACATTTTGTCAAGCACATGAAAGCTAGCTTCTCACTACAATATAATTCTAATATACTAATCTTTACACAAGAAATCACCGAGTTAAAGCTTATACAGTACTTGCATTCCATAGACACATACCTTGTTAAAAAATGATTTCATAATAAATAAACTCTCGAATCGCTCATCATTTCATACTAAAATATGTAATTCTGGAATACCCCAAAAATACTGCGTGTTCCCATTTTTATATCTTATACTTCAGTAGAGCAGTCGGAAAATCTTGCTGGAAGGATTTATTTCGCTTAACTACTGTCGATAACCTATAAACGACCACTTATCTCAATTCTTTGGAAAAATACACAACCTTGCAGTGTTTCTGTAAGGCAATTTATGCAAATACACGTTTGTAATACTAATGGATGACCGATTACCCATAAAAGCACCCTTGTTACTAAATCTACATTGTCCAAAAGCAGTTCTCACACAACAAATTAGAATTACATCAAAAACTCAAGCCAAAGGCTAATACATTACGACGTGATGGACGAATGACTTATCAGTCTTGTCGAAGCAGAAAGTTCCTCCACTCTAGCAGTACTTTCCAAGTGTCCATTAGCAAGGTTACTATCTACTGCATAGTTGGCATTCAAACTTCCAGGTTGTCTAACTGTGAGTCTGTCCAAGTTTCTTTGGTCCAGCTGGGAACGAACAAACTCTGCGAGTCTTTCTGAGAAATCTTCTACACCGTCATATCCTGGAAATGCATTTACATCCACGACAGCCAACCTGCAATCGGAATCGAGCGTTAATGCTGTACAGTAATGGTGGTTAATTTCTGTCCCGAAACTTTGAGTCAGAGTTGGACCTAGTTGGCATGATATTGAAGATATTGTAATCCCTTTTTAGGTCATGAAGAACTCAGGGAAATTCTCGACTAAACCTAACTACCCTTCTTGTCTTTAGTCTAGATATATACTGATATATCTACTTTCCCTTTGACTACTCTTTAACAGGACCTTCTTAGCTTTAGACAACTCAATCAACTTACCTCCCAGACGTTTCTTGCTTCACAACATCAATTCCAATTAGATCAAGACCAAGCGTGTTTTGAATGTGCTGTGATAGTCTAGCCAAAATTTTTGGGCATGGCGGTTGGACGTCCTGGGGATTTTTGGAATTGTTTTCGTCTTGAACAGTCAGCTGGCTGGAAGAATTTGGCTTGGATACTTCTCCTCCGTCAAATTGAATTGGAGGATACTCTATTTCACAAATAGTAATCTTTGTGATTGATCTGTCCTTTGATAAAGTCACTTAAAGTTTTACTGTTGAACCTACCTTGACTGTTGTAAAAATTCTTTATTGAAGGCCTTTCAACCAAGAAAGTTCGCTTGCCCAACGCAAAAACCTTGTACAAAACGGCGTTATGATTGACAAACGATTGTACAACACATGGCAGCGTTGCCTCAGAAAGTCCTCTTTCATTAAAAACAAGAGTCATCTGCAACAGAAGATAAAATGTAAAGTTAAATACACATCAAGTTGTGGTGCACACACAAAGAGAGCAATAACTCACCTGGTGGGCAGAGGTAGACCCGTGAGCAATAATCGGCTTACAAACTAGAAAGATGGAGAATGTTTGACATGGTTTATAATCATTGATACTTTTTTGTAAGCAATGTCGTGGGGTTTTATACCTGCAGGGTAAGTTACTCCAGCATTTCGAAGCAGCTTAATATTGTCCTCCAAATTATTGGATTCAAGAGCCACAAACTTGGGTACAAAAACGGGACCTAAGGATATTTCAAAATTTCACTCACCAATTCTTCGACTTTAATGATACAATGAAAAGCTAGAAGTTTTGTTCACCTTCAACTTCCGATAAAGAATTACTGATTTTACAGTACGTTTTAAAACGGTTTATAAGAGTACGAAGAGAGTCGATAGGATCCAGCATAACGACATCAGGATGTTTGGAAGCATAATCTTGGAATGAGTTCATGATTTCTAGTGCCTATATGAATCAAAGTTTTGAAATTAAAGAGACCAACTAAACTAAACCATTAAGTCTACAGTTTAAAAGTGATAGCTTGAAAAATTGCCTATACATCATGATCTCCGAGCTCAGCCTGGGCAATGAAATCTGTCAACTTGTGAAGAATTCCATGAAATGGCCCCTGATCAGCGATGGGGTGATCCAAATCTATTTTGACCGGCTCGATTTTTCTGACTCTACATATTTTTAACATAGGTATTTGCACGAGTAAATTTTTAATTTAAGATTTGTAATTAAGTATACTAAAATATTACCTCAATGACTCTTCAATATCACTCAGTGACAACTTCTTCGATTTCTTCGCGCTCAACCAATATCCAAGCCGTTTTACTTCTTCGTCACACGACGATGACATTTTGTTACTTGAAGACATCACCTTCCTGGAGATTTTTTACCTGTGTTGCCGACTTCAATAGTAAAATTTTGTACTTTCTAATGCAGAAGCGAGAAGCTAACTGTCAAGAATTTCCCACTGGATCGCTGCAATCCTCACAAAACGAGCCGTTGTGGACACAAAATCTATAAAAAAACAAATTAAATCCATTATACTTTCCTCTACGCAATAACGTAATACAAAAATTAATACTAAATTTAGTAAATATTATACTGCGTAAAGAAGCGATTCCAATTTCCATTCCCAGAACAGTTTTTGTACTGTCACTTACACCCATTACTTATTTAAAATACACCAAAGTTAAAATAGACTCTACGCACTTTACTAATTACTTGGCTAACTATCTGTTGTTGTTGAGGATAAACGTACAATCTAGTAAAATAAATCAACGATCCCACAAATCCTTCGCTATCCACTGTGACATTTTGAAGGTCAAACTTTCCTCAAATATTGACACTTATGACTTGTGACCACGCCAAGCAAACCAAGCCGTGATTTCTCCCACAATACCATACCACGACACTCCTACACCAAACCCAAAGTGGCTTATCAACTGGGACCTAAAACTAAGGTTATCATTAAGTTAGTTAAATTAATAAATACTCAAATGTCAACACAGGATTTAAGTTTGGCGGGTGTCTGTTGAGTTCTTGCGATACCCCAAGAACGTTCATATATTCGTGGTATACATTTCAAGAGAAAAACTCGTTACTATTTAACCATTATAGCTTATCTATAGATCAGCAGTACTCTAGTTGATGAGGACTCTCAGGAATGTCGAAAATAGACCGTCGAATTTCGATGAAGCACAGGGGAAGCCAATATCTTGGGAAGTCTTTGTTGTGTGGGAAGCGTGAGCTTTGTGTTTTGTCGTTGAGATTTGTTGTGAGTAGTAAAAGGAGAGGGAAGAAGGAGGCACCCACACACACAGTCGTCGTTACTCTTTAGACATGCAAACATCATGCAACAAGATAACCAACTGTCACTTCTCTTAATTCTTCTCGGGACATCTCCAGCAGTGTGTGCTGCTTATCAGTGAAGATTTATAATTTGACTATAATATTATCATTTGTGTAAGGTAAGGAAGAAGGCGACAGTTATTACAAGACTATTAGAGTTATGTCATAAAATTAAAACTGCAACAAGTTCTGCTGGAAAAGATAGTTTCTTTGTCTGAAAGTTTGAACTGAAGATGTGCTTATGGCT
>JAQGBV010002334.1:0-11857 GCA_034698685.1 Isotomurus pseudopalustris | reverse complement strand
ACAACTGGCAGAAAGTTCCACATTGAAAATTTATGCAACAAAGCTCTTGGGCACAGTTATTGTTAGCGACTGAATCGACTGAGAATGACTTCCAATGCATCTAACCAATGTACTTGTTAATTGGTAACTCTAAAAGAAATTTGCGTGGACAAACTAAATGTAAACTGTGTACATTGTGTGTAAACTACCTTTACAATTTGTCTCTTCGACTTTCAGTTGATATTGTTTTCATCCCGACAATGACTGAAAGCAATGTAGCATGCAGTGTATGAAGCAATGTATGGCAATGAAAGATAAAAAACGTAATTTATTTTATCCAAACCATTTAAGTTTTTATTTTACCCTCACACGTAGATATAAAATTAGTAAAAATAACAATTATTATGCATCTCACTAATAATAATTTGTGCACAATTTGCGGTGATTTCATCAAATATACTGGAATCTACCAAATATGCAATCTCGTTATTCTCTCTCGTCCTGCTAGCTTTTTTATTCAAAATGCACTCTCAGTCTAAATACTTCTGGACGCAGTTCACGAAATAAGTTTTCTTGTGACATTATGAAATAGTGGCTCTGTAGAACTGTAGAAGAAGTACTAAGGCATGAAAATGCACAGATACATTTTACATCTGCTTGCAATCTTAGAGCCATGTATGGTTTCAAAAATGCTACAGCCTAGCTGCAACCCAGTGGAGGTGACATGAAGGAAGTGTGCACACGCGAAAGATCTTTCTAAATAGGGAATCGTCTCTTGTCTCCTACACAGTTTTTCGGGCGACGAAGATGACACATTCGGGATTTTCGAGCATGCAAGGGATGGGTTCGAGATCTGATAAAATAGACAGTGTGTTCTCACACCACATGCATTGTTTTAACTGACGTAACAAGCTGCAAGGGAATTTTATTTTGTCTTGACTGAAAGAACATAAGGATTAAGGATACTCGAATGTTTTATTTTGCGTTATCAACAAAGTGTTCATCAAATACAGGTCACAATGTACACAGTTAAAGTGCAATTGTTAAAGTCTAATTGAGTGAAGCTAAGTCAGTGCTTTTAACAGTTGTGTACCTTGTGGAAGATTAGTTTGACATAAAAAACAAACAAAATGGGAAAGAAGCGAAAGGTCGGAGATGCATGCAATCATCTCCGAACAGTATTTCAAGATAAGGGTGAAGACTTCTGTAGAATTTGCGGAAATGAGCCTATCAAAAAGGCACACCCAGTCAAATGTCGCAAGAGGTTTGATATAATTGGCGGAACTAAAAATTTGGTTGTTCCGAATCGTTTTATGAAAAAAGGAGGCTTTCTGACGTCCATGGTAAGTGCACATTAACAGTATTAACACCTTAATACCTACATTTTGCTTTAGACTAGCAATAAGGAATCTCTCTGAATTTCAGGCGAAATGTCACGCTGTGGGAATTTCTTCTAAAACTAAGACTCCATATCATCGGGATCAAAATAGCTACCCTCCACGATCTCGATCTCAAAGCTTAGCAAACGAATCTTTTCAAGGCACTACGCACGATGATTTAATAAAGTTTTGGAAATTCGCTGCACTTATTCTAGCTCCTTGCTGAAAACTGTATTTGTTCACAGACTTGCTGCCAGTGGAAGATGCTTCATTCGAAGATCAAGTACGGAAGGAAGTAGACGACGATACGGAAACGTACGCTCAAGTGAACGAAATTGAATCAGGTTCTTTTGATCCCTCATAATTGCTACCAAAATATGAGGAAAGTTGCACTTATAAATACTTTTGAAAAATGCAGGGATGGACGGTTCGGAAAATAACTCAAGTTTTCGCTTCCTTCCTTTAAAACCATTGTTTTTTGAGGTTCCTCAAGAGGAAGAACAAATTTATACTCATCGTGAGTGGCTGTACTCCACACTGGAGAGTACTTTCTCGTCGAAATCAGGAAGCCGAGGGGCCATAGTCCACGGTGGTCCAGGAACAGGTTAAGCCAAACGGTGTCCTTCGCTATGCCCAACATTCTTGCGTGTCTTCCGTAAGTGCAAATAAAAATGTATTGATTCAAGTAGGAAAGACAACGGTAGCACTTCAGTTAGTAGAGCACAGCTGCTTCGGACGAAAGAATAGACTCACCTACGACTCAGATGGAAACTTGGTCTCAACCGGAAATGAAAACTCACGCAAAGAGGGTCCTAACAAATCATTTTACCAACTTGTTTCAAGAATCGTTACCTACCACTTTTGTCAAGTACGGAAACAAAAATTATTCTGTTTGATGACAAATTGAAAGTACTGAGACACTCCAATTATCCAGGTGGACTACCGTACAACATGTTTGGTACCTGACATGGTACATTCTATTGCTGCTCAGTTATGTCAAGCTCCACCATTGGTTGCTTATAGAAAGTTTTTAGAAGAAAGTCCTAAATGCCTGGTAAATAGCTAACATTTTAGAAGTCAAATTACTAGAAACCACTACTCATAAATGTGTCTTCACTCAAAACTCAGGAAATGCTTTCAATGGACAATTGCACTATTAATCCAGCGAGAGCCTTCGTAAATGGGATCATTGAGCCATTGATACTACTTCACAAGATGAATAAATTGCCAGATGGATATTTCGTCCTACTATTCGACTCTGTGGGAGAAGCAGAATCCCACAAGTGTTATGCAGGAGACACAATCGCATCATTCTTGTCGAAACATTGTCTCAAAATCCCGTCTTGGCTCAAACTCGTTCTCACCGTACGAACGAGTCAAGTGGAATCGTTGTCGCTTTTACCTTACATTCGCTTAAGGTAGAATCAATTTAACTATCAATTTAGTTTTTCACGTGCTCATGTGATATGCTGTCGACTTCAGCCTGGACGATGTTGGTGACCAAATATCTCGAGACCTACAGGAGTACATCACCTACCGATTTGACAAGTTGTCTAAAAGAAGTAACAGTATTATGGCTAATCGACCACAAAGAGCCGATTCGGGTATTTTGACCAGCTTGAAGACACATCTTAAGCAAATCTCCGGAGGGTGCTTTCTCTTCCTTAAACTGACCATAGACCTCATAGAAATGGGTCATCTTGTTATAAAGTCTTCTAGTTTTAAGGTAATCTTTGTTGCAAGAGTATACGTGCCGTTTCTTATAGCTATTTGCGTAAATATTCCACGTGATTCTTTTATTTCTGTTCCTCAGATTTTCCCCGTCTCACTGTCAGAAGTATTTACGTTGCACTGCAATCTGCGATTCCCAAGTCAGAGTGCTTTTGGATCTGTCATGCCCATTCTCTCGACCTGTCTTGCTGCATTAAACCCTTTGAATCTACTTGAAATCTATCATTCAGTAAATTCTTTGCAGGCGACTGCAGATCTGCCATGGGTCGAGTTTCTCAGAACTTTTAAGGTAAGCGTAAACTTAATGCGTCCACCTAATTAGCTTTGAAACTAATAATCAGTGAAAGATTGTTCTAAACAATTAACAGAATGTACAAGGACTGCTAGTCAAACGATTGGATGGAACATACATGTTCTTTCACTCTTCATTCCGCGAATGGCTTTGTGGTCGAGATGGAGTGAATTCTAAGTTCTTATGTGACATCAGGTAAATTCTCACATCAACTTTACAATATCTCGTCGAGATTTTGCCATTCCGCATTTTCTGAACTATTTATTGATCTGGAATACACAAAACTAAATATAGAATGGGACATGCAGCTATCGCCTTCCGTTTGATACGCGTTGAAGCTCCTTTAAACCTTACAAAAACTTTGGACTTAGCTCACCACATTCTGAAGGCAAAAATATTCAAAAACAATCTCGAAAAGGAAACACTGAGTCTGATTAGCACCAGTGTATCCCATGCAGACATGCAGGCAATTTTCCTTCTGAACAGTACTTCAAATATCCAAGAAGCTCTTGTCAGCTTCTCCAATATTTACTGCACTAATTTGAAGGTATCATACTCCCTGATCCAAGCATCTGAGGTTTAACTGAGGTTTAATTAAGCCATAATTTTAATTTATTAGGTGGCCCGGTTGCTTCTTCAAGCAGGAGCATCTCCAAACTCAAAAACCTGGTTGAAGGAGAAAGCTCCTCTCATAGCAGTTTGTGCAGCTGAATGCAACATTGGACTCCTTACACTACTTGTGGAATTCAATGCAGATGTAAATGAAGAAAATGAAAATGGCGAAACTGCTCTTCACGCGGCTGCAGAATCTGGTCACTTGCAAATCGTAGAGTTTCTCTGTCGAAATGGGGCAAAAATATCCAAGATAAACAACAAACGAGAATGTGCCATGATTAAAGCCGCAACAGCCGCCCATTCGGATGTGGTCGCATTCTTTCTCTCTATTCCGTGGGAGTCAGAGAAGGATGCAAACATTTCGAAGGAGGATGCAATATTTCATTGCCTCATTGTTGCCTCTAATCTGGGAGACTCTACGATAGTTAAGTTGCTACTAGACCATTGCAAAACGTTGAATGTGCCTGAGCAAAAAACTGGAGAAACACCGTTAACAGCTGCATGCAAGAGTAACATGGAACATGTAGTTGCTGTTTTGCTCACTCACGGGGCCAATCCAAATGCAACAGACCAAGGATTTACGCCTCCACTCATTCACGCTGTCAACGGAGGATTCCATTCAGTTTTACAGCTACTTTTACAAAATGGGGCAAATGTTAATGGATTTGATGAATTGAAACGAACAGCTCTTATCGTCGCTGCTAGAAACGATGACACGATAGCTGAAGAAATATTGCTTCGTCATGGAGGCAGTGTTGACTGGGGTGACAAAGACGGGATCTCAGCTATCGGCTGGGCATGCATCCGAGCTAACGTTAAAAGCTGTAAAGTGCTGGTTCAGCATCCTTGTGAGATCAACAAGTCTGATGTTCTTGGTAGAACCCCATTGCACCTAGCCGCTTTCTCAGGAAATGAAGAAATCATTCAGGTGATATTTTAAGCATTCGATCTTGCGTCTCTTGAATTCTGGGGACTAATCATTGATTACTAATTGATTTATTCCGTAAAGCTTTTGCTTGAAAATGGAGCAGAAATGGAGGTGGTGGATCGTAAAGGCGTAAGACCTTTTGATCGGGCAGTTTCATGTAATAATGTTGGGAGCGTTCAATTGTTTCTCAGAAAAGGAGCAAAACTTGGAGCCACGACGTGGACAATGGCAGCAGGAAAGTCTCGAATTATGTATGTCAATGCTTTCTGTAGTCTCCTAAATGCTTCAAAAGCGAGCAAATTGTCTGATTAATCCGTTTTTATTTTCATCAGATCTTGCCTTCTGAATAAACTCTTGGATGATGGGAAATTCTTTTTCCAAAATTCTGACTTGAATGAAGCAGAAAGCCGCTTTCAGTACGCGTTGAAGAAAATTAGTGGGATTGATAATGAAATCGATAAAGAAAGTGTCATGGATTTAAAGAAGCAGTTCCTCATGGAATTACTAAAGTGCAAAAGAGAAAGAAATGTGAGTTAATCTTTAATGTGTTTATGTTTGTACGTTTATGTGTTGTCGAGATAAATTCTACTGAGAGTATAAATAACCTTAGGATCCGGAGCAAGTGTCAAAAATTACGGAAGATATACTGGCCATGGACCCTGAATTCAATTTATGGTGAACTTCAGAATACAACTCACAATAAATTCTTAGATATCATAAGACTGAAATAAACTGTTACTTCATTAAGTATTCAATGGCAGCGTGTCCAGTTCTTTAAATCACAAGCTCTGTAAGTTGTGTAAGCTACAAGAGCATCCACAGAAGTATACCGTTTAAACTTAACAGCAGGCAATCTTCATTCGCACTTCCAGAAAAGGGTACAACTTCGGCGTGTGTTGGCTATGATGGACCTACAAGGGGATAAGTTTATATATTTTAAGATACCTGAGATAATTCAGAACTTGCTTTTATTAGTGCGAGTGTTCAACAGCGTATCAGCCATCCGGCTTGTCTAAGTTTTGAAGCATACGGAACGGTATTTTAAATGGTGGCTTGGAATTTGCAATTGCAGGTTTAATTGATATAAAAAAGCACAATGCGACAATGTATTTATATAAAATAGATTACGAATTCTTAAATGGATAATGGATTACATGGCACTCCGAATCGACAGGTAAGCTTTTCAATATCATGCATAATAGGCAGAAATAGGGCAAGTAGAGTAAAAATAGCCATAGTAGATATCTTTATGACGGTAATCCAGTTAATAGCAGCTGGATGATGAACCTATTGAAAGGTGTGGAAGCTAGGATAATAAATTACCTGGAGTAGTTGTCCATTAGTGTGTAGGTGTAGTGAGGGGAAATTTTTAGCTAAAAGGAGAAAGCAATAATACACTGAAGCTAAATCCATATGGCACAAAAGAAAACTAATACATCAGTACGGCTTAGCGTTCAAAGTGGAAGAGTAGTTATGGAAGATCGGGTGATTAATTGAATCAATTAATGTCTGCGTCAGCGATCTCCAAACTCTGTATGTTCTAAGTTTGCGAGAAAAGCAGTTAGGATTAATCTGAGATTTACTTTAAATCCGGAGAGTGCTTCGTACTCTTGCACCAACAGCCTTTCGCACATTTCGCATGATAATTCTTACTGAATGAAGTTCTAACAAGCTAATTACTCAGCAGCACAACAAAAGTATTATGCTAAGATTATGAAGTACCTTTACCGTACCATATAGCATACCTTATCCAGCAATACTTGACATTGTACTGTAAAGGGTAATTCCAAAAAATAACAGTCTAGTAATTTGGTAAAATCAAATATAAAACTGGCCTTACTTTCAGCGTAGGAGTGCAGGAGTTGGTATTTGTGTGGGATTCTTGTGTCTACTAAATCATAGATGAGTACAATAAGTTTTACTTTCCTTTCATTAAAGATTTAAAGTAAACAATCTTGACAAGAAATCGTTATCTCAATTATTTATTAATTTGGAGAACGTCCTTCGTATTTCACATTTTGTAGATGAAAAGGAAGCGCATTTTTTTCGTGAAAGCAATTCTTTCTTAATAGTTACAATGTTAGACAGAGACCAAATCATCCGTCCTCTCAAGTGTCGGAAACCAAACAGGCAAGATTTATTTATCCACTTACCAGCTAAAAGTTTGATGGACTGTCGTGTCTTGTCATTTGTCTGAGATTTGGAATTAAGAGCACGACGCTTTGCACAATGCTTGGTGACATTATGAAACATCGAAATTCAGGAGAAACTCGGAGAAAGTCTCCTTTCTGTCGAAAACTAACATTTGTTAATGACTATTTGCTTGCTGCACAAAAGTAATGACTGACACTTTCTCCTTTTTTCGCCAAAGAGTCACGAGCAAATCTATTTAAGCTAATTTTGTTGTCAGTTGCAGCTTTATATAATGCATAAACTATCAAGACTGAAGCTGAAATCTTACGCTTGCTTTTTTGAATGCCACCGTATTTGGAGTCACGCAGAACAATGAATAATTTGGTAGTCTTCGTGAAGGAAAGAGCAACACTTACTGCAGTGATGAAGATTAAATTTTCACTAGGAGAAAGTAAGTACAACACACACACCGGGGAAACGATTCATTCCATTATCACTCATGTCCTGCCACGTACAAATAATTATATATAATTCAATTTCTCATGGAAGCTGTTGTTGCAGAGAGAAAGTAAAGTGGATGGGGACGAGGAAGTCGGAGAGTCAGACATCAATGTACATTCCCGGTGAACTGCAGGTTGTCCATTTCCACCCACAGTCGTCAGTGATTTTGTCCAAGCTATTTGAGCTAATTTGTGAGTAGTCCAATGTCAAGAGTCATGAATTGCTGTGCGTCTTGACCTGTACTACTCGTGTGTGTCGTAGTCTGGGATATATTTAGGTAGTTTCTTCGTTTTAAGAAGGATTGCGTGTTTTACTTCAATGCAATCATTCAAGATTCGCATGAGCTCTGCATCATAAGAAATCCTTAAATTTTTCATGCGACAACCAAAAACATGTTTATATATAGTAATACGCAGGATAGACTGCCTATCATCAATATAGTGAGGGACGTGCAAGCAATATCAAGATTTGAAAAAATCCCATTTATCATTCTATATGCACGAAACGACAAGAAATACTGACCCTTATTAGTAAATCTGAGTGTGAGCTTTACTGATTACATTGTGGTAAATGTCAAAGTCTTCGTGAGAAATGAAATGAGATGCTAACGTTCATGTGATGCTGATAGTAATGTAGAGAAAATCAAAGTCAATGTTATTAAATCAAAGTCATATTTACAAGCTGATTACAAGTATTTTAGAGATTTGCTTAATAACATATACCGTAGCGTTATTATTCTAAAGCTATATTGTTAATTTACAGATTTTCTTCTACAACCCGTGCTGCAAACTTCTAACAATAAAATTATCAGAGCTTCCGACTACTTGCAGAACTACTTCAGAACATATAGAATTATGCAATAGACAGTTTTATCGACTTACCATGCAGTTTCACATCAAGTAGTTTAGTATATGGCTTGAATTTGCAATGGAGATAGGAGTTTATTATAATGTTAGACAATACAATTGTTAACATGTTGCAGGATATTAGTGCTTATCAGGAATATTGAATATTTATATATATATACGTACATATTTATAGTTATATTTATGAATATTGTGTGTGTGTGTGATAGAAGTGTGCATTTTTATTACCTACTTTAAGATACATGTCGTTTGACGAAGCAACTACTTGATATCTACGTTCATCTCATGGAAGCAGTAAAACTACTAAGAGTTAATCAAAACAGATTGATTAGTTGTTGGTGATACTGCTGACTGTCTTAGTCGGAAACTAGATGCGTTGCGTAACACCTCAAGAATAAAATCGTAGTATTATCTCACTAAATCAAAATAACTGGATCAATTGCACTAAAGATTCTAAAATTCTATTTACACTTTTCTATTATGTAAATAAAAAGTTCTCTAATGATCTGACTACACTTTTTTACCTTGAATGGCACACTCACACCTTTATAATTCATATGTACTGTAGCACAAGGATTAATCAGTGTATAATAGTAAGAAGAATACTGGAATGCGGTTCAGTTGCACATAATCAGCTTGATAACGAAACTACAAGAATGGATGATACTCAATCAAAGACAGAACTTGTAGCCACACAATGAATAACCACAGCCTAGTTGATATTGATAACTTCGTTTCTCATGTTGAGCCAATGTATAGCAACTTATTCGTACTTCCAACTGGGAGACCTCTTGACGCGATGTTCTGTTCCTATTGTTTCCGATTCCGAGTCTCCAGATTGTGATTGTAAGTCTCCGAGAGATTGTGTCTCATACAACAAGTCCTCTGCGGATACGGGACCTTGACCATGGGCATTGTAAGACTTTACTCCTTCAACGTATCCGTCAGCCATTAAGGGAGTCCAAACTCTGTTGAGTGATTCCAAGGGTGAAAGGTCGTTGTTGTATCCTCTCAGGACATCCATTTTCTTGCCCCTCATTCCCAGAAAACCTGAAGGACCTTTCTTTCCTCGCATTCCGAAAAAGTTGGAACTGGGGACTTTCTTTCCCCGCATTCCGTAGAAGCCTGCAGACGGAGCTCTCTTCCACGCCTCCACATCGTGATACAACTGCGACATTAAACAAAACTCATAAATCTCCCAACATTCTCTACGCATGAGATCCTGGCCAGAATTGAAAGCGTTCTTGTAACTATTTTGCATGCAACAATTGATCGAATTGAACAGAAACTCAAAATATTTGTATTTGTACAAACTATTATAAAACTAAACTAATCCATTCAGCTTAAAATTTTGACTCGTCATAAGATTGAGACAAACCATACAGACTAGTTTTCCTATCCAAATTTGACGCGAGTTTGCAGGAGTTAATGCAACCCATTATTAAATTAGATAAACTAGTTAAAATCATAGTTTACCCCTATGGAAATTCAGGAAAAGGAGATTGAGTTTACACGTGTTTAATTCATGACTCCAGAAATTGAACCCCAAGACACAAGGCACAAATGAAGGCATGAGTCTAGAGGGGAACGTAATTTTTTTCGACTTCACTGGCTAACCAAATTAACATTAATAACACTCTTAAACAAGCCTGATGTGCCTCAGGGAAACAACTTACTGTGCTTAGGAGTTTTAGTAGCAGATTTTGTGAATATTCAAGCTATCAAGAAGTTGGTTTACAGATCCTGTCAGTTCTTTTACTCTTGGGATGTTAGAGCATGTAATACGTGCGACAACTCTCGGCAATCTCTCTCTAACTCAACTTTCCCCAGAAGACAAGACTTTCTAATTCCTCCTCTCTTTCATGAATTTGTCTCTCAGGATCAGAGCCTCGCAACGCCACCATGTTTGGACTGTTTCTCCTCATGTCCAACCCATATTTTCAAAGATAAAAATTGAAAGCGTAGTTTAATCGTAACTTTTATGGACCCAGCGAGATAAGATCTGATGATAGAAGTTCACATTAGCCTTTTCTCATTTATGGTCCGGTCTCATGCTCATCTACTCCTTCAAAGCTTGAAGGCCTTTCGCTGCTTCGACAACCGGATTTAACGTAAGATTTTCTTATATTTCTGAATCTTTTTATATTGTGATGGAATTCCACAACGAAAATATAATAGCACTAACAGTAATCTTATTGCTTTTGCATAATGATGCATAGTTGGCGTTGATTAGATGAATTACTTATGCATGCTGCAAAGAGTTTGTAACCTTTGAAAGTTCATAATATTTATAAATCATGAATAAAAATTTACCTCGTAGTAACTACGTGGAAACTTTTGGCGAACAGGCCATCCCAAATGAGTAATACTTAAGTCGTGGGGCCCATCTCTGTCTATACTGATGACTGTACACAGAGTTGCGAATAAAATTGTCAAAATCACGGTTGAATCCATATTAGACAACAGGTTTCTCATATTCTTCTTTGATTGATACTCAGCCTGTAATTAAAGCAGAATTAGGTTTTTTAAAAATTCAGCATTGTACATTTTGCATGAATTCCAAGCAAACAGGAACATCATTCATTATTTTGGAAACTGGAACGCTTTACGTTTCTCTATTCCACATCAAGTCCTGACTAGTTGAATTTATCCCATAACCCGCTTGACTTCACTTCACGTAATAGCATATAAATATATATACAAGTCTCTATCCACACATATACGAAAATCTACTCCAGTTTCTTAGACCTTATTCATACGAGACCAAATACCATTGTCATAATAGTTGGTCTCTCGTCTCCACTGGAGGGATGCAACTTGCAACGGATAAGCAAGAAATACTCTTTGAAACTACGTTCATGGCAAATTACACTAAAAAAACATTTTCATCGGCTACACAAAATCGTATTTCTCAGAGATACTTCACATATACGGTTTACTGTTGCTTACGAATATTTCTCAACGGACCTGAAAGATTGCATGTATTCCAATCACACGGGTGGGGCATACTCCTACGTATAACGTCAGAGAAAACAAATTAGATTTTGCTTCATTCTGGGGAAAGTAAACAGTCGAAGCCAAAATTAACATTCAGTGGTGTTACAGAAGTTTGTATTAAATAAACGACTTCGGTCGTGTTAATTAGTGGAACATGCATGCATGTGAATAAGTGTCAATATGTATGCTAAATTGTGTTTTGACAAGTTCATTGTGCACGTTTGATTGCTTTCTTCTCCCATTCCTTGCTAATTCCACTAACTAAAGCTTGAATAAACAAAATAGATGTTCAACTTTTGCTATTCTAATGTACCAAACAAAAAAGACTATTGTAGGACGTCAGTTATGTTAGGATTTGGGATAGGAAAATATAGAGTCACTACCGTCACTACTTTTGCCACCTTCACAAATGACACAAGGATGTCTCAAGTCTCAA
>JAQGBV010002333.1:0-11859 GCA_034698685.1 Isotomurus pseudopalustris | reverse complement strand
TTCAGACTTAAGCATGAACAGTAGGGAAGTAAATGCTAATACTTTTAGCTACACTATTCCATTCTATGAAACTACTATTTCTGTGTGCCTTCACTAAATGACTTGATTTATTGATCTCAATTATACCTCAAGCTAAACAATCATCAATATGAAACTAACATTATCTGCGTTTGATCCTAACACAGATAAATAGCAACATGGGAATTACACACACTAACTCACACTCATCTTTTTAAAATTAGTGGATATTTTGTTACCTCGGGACATTTGTGCTTCGCTAATCACTACTTTCACATCACTTTGTGCGCAGTAAACCTTCTCCTTCAGTGTTTACAGATTAGGTAGAATAACCTGCCAAGCTTATGTCGGAAACGAATCTCATCTAAGTAAGCTCTTAATATTAAATTGTAGTTCATATTCCTCTACCCTATTTGAAAACAGCGTGTGTTTTAGATGACATCAATCTAAAGAGATAATCAACATTGTTGCTCAAACAGTCCATAACACTGTCAAAGGTTATTGCACATTATTCTAACTTATGGTCTACCAGGTGGGGCATTTACTTCGACCATCGAAGGGGATCGAACATTATAAAGTATAAACTGAATAAAGAAATAAAAATCCTATTTCGTGTATCATAGCTCGTTATATAATTTAATCGACGCATAATATTATTATCACGGATGTAAACGGAGCGATACCTAATAAATAGTCCGTAGGCTGTTTATCTTCTCCTTAAAAAGCGATTTTGCACAAATACACGTCCCATAACTTCCGACTAGCTCCACCATCAACCGTGAAACGTATTATTATGCTGGAATTTTGGAGATAAAGGCCTCAAGAATATTTTGCATGAATGAATTAAATCAAATTTCACCCGGAGGGACTGTTTGTTCTGTGTAGGTAGGATATTTTGCTACAGTCAATATAACTCTCGTATGACTTAGCCATCTCAAAAGCAAAGCTCACAGAGCCCCTTAAGCTGCAATGTATTTGATGTATAATCAGGAGAAGCAATGTATTTTGCATAGCAGAACTCTTAATAACAGTGCATAATCATGTTAGTTACACAAAACAGAAAGTTCTTTACCTTCAGCCGTCTGTAAACTGATGGTATCAGAGTATCCACCCTCTCCAGTGCTGTTGAATGCTCTGACGCGTGCATTGTACAATGAATTGAAGTGGAGTCCGTCCACCGTGCATATTGTTTCTTTCCCACAGTACACTTCCTGTTAAAGGGTCAAACAATAAACGGTTATTTCGGTTCCTTCCAGTTTCACTTTATTTATTACAACACTATCAGTTGATTTCATTTCACTCGAAGTTCTTTCAAGCTAATGCATTTTGTTTTGTGGTTGCATGTCTTTTCCCATGCTTTTGAATCCCTCAATCCAACGATCAGCTTGTCGCCTGCGGAACGAAGCGATTGCACGGAGCAAATTCAATTTGGTTAGTTCATCTCATCAGCGAGGCTTTGAATTATTCTAAGAACTCTTGAAAGTCATTTCCGAAAGTGATAATCTCATGATAAACACTGCTTTTGTGATAATCAGCTTGGTTCCTGACACACTCTCATAATGGTTGCAGAGTACCGGAGTACTTATACTTTCATGCGAACATTCGGTTTTGTATTTCACATAGGTTTCAACGTAGTTTGTATATCAAACTGAGAATCGGAAGAAAATGTATCTCAGACACTATTAAATGTTTGCCAGAAGAAGTGAATGCAATCTTAGAGAAGCACTCGTATGAAAATGCCCTTGTCAAAAGCTTCCTCGAAGATTAAAGCATTGACCCAAACTCAATTTAGTTAGATGGGAATATCTAAAAGACGATCTTCAATGGGAAGCCATTCTATTGAATGAAATTTGCATTCAATGTCTCGTGAAGTATGATATAGCCTAAGGGAGACAGTTTATAGTGAAGTGTGTCTAGGATTTGAGTACACATACAGATTCATCCCCTGTGGAAATTGACTTGTGGGAATCAATCCCAAATTAAGTAGGCTATAGGTTCAAAGTGTGAGTTGAGCTTTCACTCACACACACACACACAGCCCGAGGATGAGATAAAGACCGAAAATTGGAGCCAAAGTAACATCATCTAAATTCAATCTGTAGAAAACTCTGAACTTAGCCAACCTATTCCCTTTCACCCCGGCTAAAGCCTCAAGCAACCCGTTGCTTTTGTGTTTGGTAAATATTTTCACGATACTTTCATCCATGCGTTAAGGATGGTAAAGAAGAGCAGAAGGGCTTCAGGCGCAAAGAATCTTTCTTGCTGTATCATCTTGAACTGGTTATACATAAGAGATGCGTGCATACTTCCTGAACTTTGGCTCACCACGATAAGCTTCACCAAACAGGAAGTCGCTCTAAGCTCATTCTACATTGTAAAAATCTGGAAACTTGAATACCTAATACTGTCGTGTAAGGAGTTGATGCTCAACCTAATCCTTCGTTTTGAAGGATCAAATGAAGCATGCAAAAATCTACACTGATTTCATTTGCATAAATGAAGTTGTAAAAATCATGGAATGGATTTTAATATACGAAGTGTAGTTAGCTACTTCACATAATATTAGTATGAATACCGTAAAAACCGTAAGGTAACATATAAACACTGCTATCATATAGTAGATCGCAAATTCATTTCCATCTCTAGCAGCTGGGCTGGAAGTACGTGGAACAGGAATTCAGATTTGCATACTAAACGTACAAATAACCTTTTGAAATGAAAGAAAACACAGAAGTGGCAGTTCCGTGTGCCCTGTTGATGTTTTGATTACTTTAGGTAAGTCACGTGTGGGTTTATGTGGTGTAAGTGTGTGCGTGGTTGATGAAAAATTACTCAAGATGAGAGATAAAGCATGTTTCCTATATATATGACATTTACTTTGCTTGTATGCAAGGAAAGCAAATGGAACATTTGTTCCTTGAACATCTGCTGGTGTTTTCACGCCCATATGCATTTTATCCCCATTAGGAAACACAAAGAATGATGGCTTGTTTGAGATGAAAAGACACGCAGAAAATTGATGACAAATTGAGAAAGTGACCAGAGACAAGAGAAGGAGAAAGTGTGAGAGGAAAACGTAGGTTCCTTTTATGGAACGGCAGTTGGTTGGAAATGGTAGATGGAAGTCCGAGAAGGAAAGAAGTTCCTGTGTCAAGTGGAGACGGATTATTCCTTATCTTTTGGTCTCTCCGCGAGGAAACCGAGGCAAATACTCAAACGCTATCAACCATCGCACACAAACTGGAATCAGTGAATTAGTTTGATACACACATGCGGAGGTAGAGAGTGAATTCACGTGAAGAAAAGAAAGAGCTTAAAGAAGGACAAGGACACACACACACACACACAGTGTGACTATATACATCCACCACAAAAGACCTTAAGAACCACAAGAAATTCCATCAAAGCTGAGAAGAAGAAGAAGAAGAAAGGAAGGAGTTTGGAAGAGGAAGGAAGAGACGAAAGAATAAGAATGGACAGTGGCCGTGTCAGAGTGATGAATAGACAAAAATCAAGATTCACACCAAGCGGAAATATCTTAAGAAGAACAACTCAGCGTGGCCACTGTCTTTCATTGGTATTTGCTTTTACTATATACACTCCACCAAGACAAACTCAATTTCTTTTCAACGCACATACAAAACTTTCTCCTAAAAAACTCACACACATGAAAGTTATTTTCTCCTATAAATTACTCTATTTCGTAGGAAGTAATACCACAGGACATTCCACACTGCTATAATCCATTTGTGTGTGGAGAATGTGTGTTGGTTTATGTGACTCCACGAGAGCCGAGGTGGTTGCAATCACAAACGGAAATCTTAAACTGACAAATGAGTTTACACCATGGCGAATTAAGATCGAGTGGGTGATACACTAGAGAGAATGGCCTCGAGAACTGAGAAATGAAGTAGTGGGAGCAGTAAAAACTCTTGCGATGAATTGTCCGGAAGTATTACTCTTCTTGGGCATTCGATAAGCCACGTAATTAACTCAAAGTTGACGGTGAGTAATGCTCAGCATGCGGGGATTTCAACAGGCCCTTAAAAATTTACGTGTGGTGGAAGAAACTTACCCGGAATGCTCCACCAGCTCCGTCATCCAATTCCAGAACATATCCTTCCACGAAGGATGTCTGAGGAGGCTGCCAAGCAATAGTTATGCTGTTATTCTCTGCACTGCATTCTTCTGGAATGAGAGTAACTGGTCCAGGAGCTAAAGATCATTAAAATGAAATGCATTATTAAATAGTTTCAGACAGGTTTTACTTTACAACTTTGCATTTAAGTTTTCGTTGTGAATAATTGACTGATTCCTTATGCAAGTTTTCGAGGAAGCTTTAGATTAAGCCGGAATAGAGATTTTAGTTTTGCTTGATGAAAGTTGAGATTCGTTTTTATGAAGTTTGCATTTTTGCAGCTCATTATTATTGCTGACATTCGCGCAAAGCTTTCCATCACATTAGCAAACTGTTTGTGTATTTTGAATTATTCCTCAGCCAGCTCTTCGTAAATCTTACTTGACAATGAGTGTATATAACTTGTCTTCTTGAGTAGATTAGCCTGAGGTGGAGATCAAGTAGTCGGAAACCTTAACTTTCGAATTACTTTTAAAACTTCATGACCTGCCCTGCTGTCTGCCTAGCTCGTTTATTCCTAGTGACTATCAAAATCTCTTATCTTGTCATATGCAAAATACATAAACATTAAAAGAGAAAGTTTAGGTGGCTTAATTCCTCTTAAACGTGTCAGAACAAGTGTAGCTAAACCACTTGCTTATGCGTGGATGAAGTCTGGGAACTGTAAGTACCATTCTAGAAGTACAAACATCATTCAAGTAACAAGCGTCGCACTTCATTTTCGTTTGTTTTTACTGCAGATCTTTAAAACACTTCCGTCAAGACTTGACGCGTACGTTAAAGTGAAAGTAAATGCCTAAAAACGGGCAAGTCTTTTTGCCTTCATCTCGTTACTTTTCAACGAGAATTGTTTGTACAGTCAACCCGGTTTGAGTGAGGCTTTTTCAACTTTCCTTCAGACTTGAGAGTTTTACTCGTCTTGAAACAACTTTTCTCCGGCATAACTGCCTATTCACATGCAATGACATTTCTCTCACTTCGGGAGTCTACACGATGGAACTGGAGAAAGAATGAATGTCTATCCTTTTAATGTCTTGAGGGAAATAAACCCTTTTGTTCCTCGGAGCTTTCCTTTCTTTAGCAGACATGGTGCTTCACGCTATCAGCAACTATTGTAGTGCAAAACATCTTTAGAAAATCCTCTCTTACGGATGAAACTTTGTGGAAAATCCATGCAAATTTTACTTGGCAAAACTTAACCAAGTCCTCTGTGAAACTTCTCATTATCCAATTACGTAAGCGTTCAAGGCTGGAGAAGATTAGGAATGTGTTGTCCCTCTGAGGAAACCTTGTCTATAACCCGGATAACCTCGAACTAATTAAGATTTCCCAATTTCCTAATATTGGAAATTCCCTTCAGGCAAAATCATTTGCTTTCATGAGTCTCGAGTCTCCGGAATTAATTCCTGTTTAAGCCTCTCAACATCAAAGCATATTATTATTTGAGCTGAGAGTTATTTGCAAACTTTTTACGGGAATTCTTAGAAAGTTTTGAAGCACCATATGATGCGAAATAATAATGCATGACAAATACTCTGTGAGGAAATAGCCTTATCGAATCTTTTACTGTGGGAGTAGAAAGTGATCCAAAGTAGTTTTGAAGTAAACAAAAGAGGCTGAGGGAAAGTTTTCAAAGTGACTTATTTAGAGACCTCTGATGCTGACGCGTGCTTTCTTATATAAACTCGCTTTGCGTGTCTTTTGAAACGTTGGTCAAATTTATGAAGAGACCTTTCTCTCTTTTTCCTCAGACTCTTAAGATTGCGAAACAATCGTAAATATAAACATCCCGAAAGCCCCGTAGTTATTTAAACCCTGGAGGCAATAATACTTCTATACGCATAGTTTTTAGATATTTAGAAAGGCTGTTTCGCAATACTAGCAGCTTACTCGAAGAAAAATTCTTACGCAATATTTCTTTGTGAATTACTGTTTGTAAGAATGTATTATTATTGACCTAACTAAAAGTTTCTTGCAAAGTCAGAGCTTGAAAGTAACTTGCTGCGATGTCATTTGTACAGAAGAGGAGAGTACGGAAGAAGTGAAATTCATTTTGCAATTCCCATTCGTATTCTATGACGAGGTCCTCGAAGAAGAATGAATGTAACGTAGTAGAAAGTTCATTTATTTTCATCAGTTGATGTTCTGCTCTATTTCTCTTCTTTTGTGTTGTGTTTTTCCGTGTCACAGTTCCTCACTACTCAGCCAGTAGAACAGACAGATCTGGAAGAAATCTCATTACCCAACCTTCAAACAGGCAGATGAGAGACTGTGTGTTCGATTGTGTTTGAGCTTGATGGGACTTGATGTAATATGCAGGCATCAATCCTTACCTCACAGAAGATGACTAGACAATCCATAAATTATTCAAAAGAGATTGAATGAAATCATGGATGTCAAGTTAAGTTCATAATTTATACTGGAGGAGTCTGTGAAGAAAGGAATGTTGGCTGATGGGGATGGAAGCACACGCCGATGTAGAGTCACTAACCATACCCTCATCGCTACTCTGGTCGTGACAAGTATTTAAGATAGAATGGTTCAAATTGGAGCCATTATTAAACGACCCTCCTCCCTCAATTCTCTCCAGGATCATTAATCTATTATCTTCTGACATGAAGAGATTGTGAATTATTCAATTAAGGAAAGAGACAGTAGCTTAGGTCGTTGCTTGCTTCCTTCTAGACTTCCTACAAATGTGGACTATGGATGACTCATTTACTCAGCATTTCACCCACAGCCTAAGCAAAACCTTTCTATCCTGTGTTTGCCTTTAACTGGTTACTGGTTACGCATTCTTCTTCGATATTATACTCTCTTCCGAAGTGCAACAGGCAGAAACCAACAGATTTAATGACTTCGCTATCCTCCGATTTCAAGGAGATTTAAGATGTCCAACGAATTATCTCTACAACTTGTTCTAAATCCTCCTTCCTTCTTACCTAATTGAAGTAAATCTGAGAGATTCAAATGGTAAATAGAAGTTCCTGCCCTTTAGTTCATTCACTTCGTTCTAACTTGGAAATGAAATGCAAACCGATTGAATTGTTTATCCTATCATTTTTCAAGCTCCAGGGAAAGTTCAATTTCAAACAGAATGCAAACTCTAATTGATTAATGCATTCCCAGAAGATTGAAGACGAAACTAAGGACTCAATTTATTCCACTAGAATCCAATATATTTATTGAGTTCCCGTGCTTGTCTTAGGTTGCATTGCAAGCCTTCAAGTTACAACTACAACTTTGTAGATAAGTCCAAGACAGCTCAGAATGTCTCACTGATTGCTATTCGTCTTGAGTTGCACTTTACTTAATGGTACAATAGTATCTAACTAATTTTCCATTTCGCCGAGTTTCTCCCATTTAATCTACACGGAGATAAGAGGAAGGCTATCGTAGAGCCTACATGGTGATGATCCGAACAATTGACTCAAACCTTCTATCTGCCATCCACCCCATCAATTTTTATTACCTCGACATTCCCTTAAAAAACACGCCTTGTCTGCGTCTTCAACGCCACTCTAACTGAAAAATCACCGCTACTCTCAACTTCCAACGAAGACTTGCTTCAATTATAATTAGAACTGACTTTCATCCTTCTGCCTTCTTCCTTATCCGCCTAATGCCAATTTACATCACTATCTTACGAGTCTTGCTTTCCCCTAACGCACACCGAGATTCTGTTTCGTTTCTCGCACGCAGAAAAAATTCCCCATAATTTCTCTTCTCGTTAAATCTGTAAAAATGCTCCCCTTAGTTTATAAGAAACATGCGGGAGACTACCACAGGACACAGGAGGAAGTTAAATTACACTGACATTTGTAATGTAATTGTCTGTCACTATACTTTCTCCCTAACTTAAGCATCTCACGCTTCCTACACTTTGAATTACCAGTAGATGACTGCTGCAACGCCTAGCTAACTAAAAACTCCCTTGGTACTTTGCTACATTAACTAACTCGCTTATCTGCATATTTTCTTCGCATCGGCAGCACAACTTACAAGATTAAATTTTTAAAGATAACATCTCAGAAATGCCGCGTGTGCCTCAGCTTCCCATTAAACCTTTAAGCAAATAGGAACTCATGCAAGATTTCTCCCAGTGCACCCTATGTGTCTGAATTAATTCGAAATGGGAATTAATTTGTGATACTTTGGGTTTCCCGATCATACAACCAGAAGCCCAATGAGCAGTGTAGAAGCTATAGGGACATCGTCAAAGCAAGAGACGTCTTCCAGTAAAGTAGTTTCCAGAAGTCAACACATTAGCATACTCAATAGATTTCCATAATGTTAAAGTGAGAACGTGATAAATTTATCATATCTTAATTACTATGTCAGACGGCTTGTAGAGAAGCGAGTGAAAGCAAATACGAAGTTGAGTGCATTTGAGATGCTAGCTCCAGTAATAATTAAGTGGCGCTTGGCTCTGGAGTATGAAGGTATGTGTACGGTGCTCGTGAGTGTGTTAGTAAGTGCAGACAAAAGACAGAATGAGTAAAGAGTTTGGAATACCTGCTGGCTTCCTTTCCTCGCCGTCTTTGGCAGCTTTAATTAAGACAAGATAAATTATTTGTAAGTTGAGATCATCCAATGCTGCTTTAATTATGTTGATATTTGCAGTAGCCACGACACAAGAACATGCAAGTTTCAGCGTGGGATGCAGTGAAGGATTGGGTTGCAGCAGTGGAGTAGCAATTTATGTTTGACTGTAGGCATGCTTTTACAAATATATCACAGGACTGGGTAATTTAAACTGATAAGTAAATGTAAAGCCAAGAGAAAAGCGCACAGAGATTTTGCTTGCGTAACATGAAACTTTGGAAGTGGCTCCTCTCAAGCAAAACTCAAACATACATCTATAGAGGAGTCGTGGAAAGTCGGTAAACACTTTGGTGAATGAGATCAGAAACATCAAAGAAATCGGAGAAACAGCTTAGTAGGGTTATTGAATCCGGGTCAATTCACTGCAGTAGAGTTGGTTTCATTAATTAAACTGGGATGTAGCAGCACAGAACCACTATCATAATTCGAAAGGAAATCTTACTCCTCATCTATCCATTTGCATTGAAGTTCTAATCTAATCAAACGAGCTTTAGATTTCACAAGAGAAATCTGAGACGGAAGAAACAAAATTAGGTGCAGAAAACACGATATCGAGATTATTCGAGGTAGGATGTAGAGTAATTTCTCGCTTCCCTTCATTGAGTTACCCAGCATGAATGGAATCATTATGTTGATGAATTTGTACAAAAAGCTGGTAAAAACAAAAGCTCCATAAGAATACAAATGTCTTGATAAATAAGGTTGTTCATGAATAAGAAAGGAGCCAAGAATAAGATCGCGAACGACAAAGCTGAAAAACGAGAAAGTGTCTTCATTAGGTTGAGAAAGAAAAGCCAGCTTCTTTCGCAACTTTTGATGTGCAATGCAAATGAGCAAAAATGTCTTGAAAAGCATGCCATCATAATCTCAGTAGGGACTTCAGGTTTTTTTAAAAGATAAAACCGTCATCAGCAGAATTACGTTGCTCTTGTCAAGCTTTTGAAAATTAGCCAAATACTACATGGAGACAGCTACCAACATGCTTGGATGCTGGATGCAAGTATACAAGGTACCTTTCAACATTCACTACTACTTGCAAAGCAGCTCAAAATAAAACTCACGTTTCATCTGAATGAAGTTAAGCTGACGAATGGCATGGAGAACACTTCGGTCGTCCAATGTCAAGTCAAAATCAGGGTTGAACATTTGCTGAGATGAGTAAGCATTGGAAGATGACGAGGTAATTCTTCCCGGAGATATTTGCAAGGAAGATCCTCCATCTGAAGTGGAACTTGCGGAGTCGTCAGAGTCAGAAATCCAAGAACATTCAAGATGTCTTGCTCTAGCCAACAGCAACGACCCAATCTGAAAGAAACAACGACGGGCATTAATAAAAATGTCACATTTCATCTACGGGATTCAAGGTGCCTTTTAAAACATGGAAAGTTTCATTTAACAATAAAGAAAGGATTACTATTATTTAGTCCTGTCATAAATTTAAGTTGCAAAAAACCTCAACACAACTTTCGCATTTGTAGAGTAGTAAAGGAACACATCCGGAGTGTTTTTCGCAATGTAGAACAAACAGAAAAAGAACAAACATAAAGCATAAAAGGAAATAACATGCCAGACATAAGTTAAAATATTGCTGAAGGCCTACAATAACACTTACTCATTCAATTTAATTCAATGAAAATTTGTAATGTAATCTCAGGCTTGAGCACAGACACGTCTGTGTAGGGGAATATATACATTAAACTGAATGTGCTTAGCTGCAACAGATAGAGTATTACATAATATACGAAATTGTTATATTTTCATCATAATGCAAGTAATGGCATTGAGTGAGCAACAGTAAGTAAATACTTAAGTTCTCTCTCTTTTACACTTTGAAAGTCGGGAGAAGATGGGGACTGCATTGGGTTGCGCTTTTCCGGATACGTTTGAAACACTTTCATCCCAAACGAGTCGTGTTTTGGCAATGACACGAGAGCAGCAATGGAAAACGAGGCCGTTAAGGGTTGAAAAAAAGATCAAAAGATGAAGGAGGAAGATGTAGTATCGTATAAAAATGTGAGAGAGTCAACTGCTTTCACCATAATCCGTTTTCCCATTATACTGTTTTTTATTTTATTGCATGAGTTTTCCTTCTTGTCTGGAGTTTTTGTTTCGACTAAAGACGAAATTGAACTTGCAATCTCTTTTCTTGGCTCAAAATAAACGGCAGTTCTATTATTAGAAAGACTTGCATGCATAGGCACCAGCAGTTGTAGAGTTGTGGAGTATTTTTTCTCAGAAGAGATTTTTTAAAGCTGGACTATTAATGGCTGACATTGTTGCTGCATGGGGTTGCACATTGACTGGAAACTCACTGGCCACTACAACAATTGCCTGTATGTGTGTAGTGTGTAGTACAGCGACTATAATGCTGTTGTTTTGAGTTTATTTTTAAAAACAAGGTTGAATGTATTGATTTTACAGTTAGAATCAGACCATTTGTATGAATCTCGAAGAAATCTCATACAACTTTGTTTGTATACTGGGATTAGGGACATAATATGATTTATTTTTCGTTAAAGAACACAACTAGTCAGGCATTTAGATAGGGGACAAGGGAGCAATAAAATAAAATTATGATTTCATAACTCACGCAAGAAGTCTTGTACTCGCTAATATACAGTACATACAGTCAAAAAGTAAGACTGAAAAGTGCACCATTTTTATAGGAAAAATTGCTCACTTAAGCCGAGTAGTAAGTAGGTTTGGTTCAGCCTAAATATCCGTTTTCTAAATTCAAAGGATACCCTGATGAAGACAAAGAAAGGATTTTTGTTTACAGAATGAAACTTTGAGAGCTTTGCACTGTGGAAAGTTGTAAAAACAACACTCATGTAAATTGAATTGGTAGATTAATATAACTTCAGATGGAAGTTGTGTGGACTGCAAAAAAGTTGGCAGAATTTACCTTTTAATTTCAATAGATATTTACCTCAACACAATATACTTCTGCTTATTCTATAGTAATGACCGCAAGCCTCAGCTCATACATTTCCGCAGATTTAATTTTGACAACCGGGGTTCGGAAGAACAATCAAAGTTGAAAGCAACAAAGAAAAGTAGGAACTCACCTGGAGGAAAGCAAGTGGATCGGTTTCCTT
>JAQGBV010002332.1:0-11862 GCA_034698685.1 Isotomurus pseudopalustris | reverse complement strand
AGGGAAAAGGCCTGCGGAGGTGAAAAGCAGTGACCTCATACGGAATTAGGCGTTTCACTCCGTACCCGATCCTTATAAAGCCAAAACAAATATACAGCCAACCGTGGACTCCTCGCGGTGATTACTTGTCACAGTAAAAAAGTATTCAGATTCTAGTCAACACTTGCCAGTGTAATACGCTTGAACAATATTGGATATCTACGCCCAACTGACCCACAAATGTGGCCATGCACAGCATTATCTGGTTTTTTTATTATATGTGTACATATGGAACAGTACAAAAGTCCGCATATGCTCGGTATTCGCTATCCTACTGTTTTGAAACTACGCGTCTTTTACCCTCATGGGTTGTGCAATTGTCCAATCAGAAGAACTACAACAGGAATTTTTGCAACGTCTGTTGATGTCACCTAATTCATTGCACATTTTGTGTTAAACCTCTTCAAGAACATTTCATCCTACTTGGTAATATTTTTGTACGTGCAGTTTGAGTTCTTTAGAGAGGAATTAGTAGGAAGAGGCTGCGTTTCTGGTGGCTTATTTAAGGACGATTGAAATGTGGAAGATTTTTTAGTTTTGGAAAACCTGCTGAGTGGATTCTCCGTCTGGAAGTATAGAATTCTTAAACATGTGCATCAAATGTTTGTTCAACCGATCACAACCTCCAGCCAATCTGGTTCGTGTGAATGCCTACATGAATTTAGTCATGCCTGCAATCTGTGTCAGTTGGACGGAATAGTAATGTCAGCCTGTGTTTCATAGAGTTGGTACAAACTAGTTTGTTAGGATAAAACGTTAAATTTTCTTCTTCAACCTAAAGAAATTACTCCTTCTTCGGTTGGGAAATTATAATTAGAGGACGCACGCAAAGTCAACTTCATTAAAGAAATTAGATTTGAATCAGTTGTAAATGTGTGGAGAAATTTCTGAAGAGAGAAACCAGGAGGCCAGAATAATAGTATGGCTGCGTTTATGACGGATTATAGTTTGACGGAAAATGATGGATTAAAAGATGCATTAAAAGTCTAAGGTTTTTTTTATTTTACGAGATCTACTGAGCGGATACAGCTTCGGGTTCTGGATGAGGAATTTTGAAACAATGGCATAAAATGTTTTTTCAAACCGATCAAAACCTTCCTCTTGTCAGTTTCGTAAGGATGTCTACGTGGATTCAGGGATGCCTGTAATCTGTGTTCCTTTGTCGGAATAGTAATGCAGCTTTGCTTGCTAATTGGAAGCAATACTAACTGGTTTGCTACAAGAACATTATGATATCTCTTTTTTAACGGCAAAAATTACCACTTCTACGGTTTAGAAAATAAAATTAAAGAAGGTGACACGATTTTGACTTTGTTATGAAAAGCGCATTTGAATTAATTATAAATTTGTATATAGAAATCTACTGAATGCTAAACTTGAGACTCCCAAGCCCTTAAAGCTGCAGGCGGTTTACCACGGTTTATTAATCTTCAGTTAATGTGGGTCTCATTGAGAAATCATTAAGTAATTATCTACCCAATGCTTTATCCAGGCAGGCAGGAAGATGTGAAGAGTTGGGTTGTGAATTTTTTAAGAGAAGAAATCGGAGTCTGTTTCAAATCCCCAGTTTCATGCAAACTTACAGATTGTGTGCTAAAAAATGCACACGACGTTAATGTTGTCAATGTTGTGTAAATAATGAAATAACACTAGAGTTTAAGAAATACTGCTTACATTCAGGACTATTGAATTAAATCATCATAGACGATCATCATCTGGAATGATCTCCTAGCAACCCTGGCTTACATTATTTACCTTCACGGTGGGAGTGACTAATTTAAATGAATGAAGGAATGGAATGAATACTAACCGAACGAACTAATTCACTAAATGTGAATTGAATGCAGAAGGGTCAGTTAGTCAATTTCACTTTTCATGTTTGTGCTTGTTATTCATTCAGCACAAAAGTTTCTGATTGTGCTCATTAAAAATTAATTATTAATTATTAATGCTCATTTCTGCTCTTGAATTATTATTATTCACGCGTAGAAGAAACGCTGTACGCTTGATATGCAAAGCGTCAGCGCCCTTGGCTTCAAACTTCCTCTTTGGACTTTGAAGCGAATTCCCCAGACATGTAACAGTTGTCACAGGTAGTAGAATGGCCCCAGGCTATAAGTTTAATAAATAAAATTTAATAACTAATGGTGTAAGTGTGTGTGTGTGTGTTTGTATTCAAATTGCCTTTGGCATTTAATATTGGAAGGAGGTGACCTCGGAGGAATCTATCCCCACTATATGTCATCCTCCACATCCAACTTCATCCTTCCATCCATCTCTTCTCATCAATGGGGAATTGCTGACGTGCGGATCGCGACACTACTAGTGCCACAATCTTCCGATAAATCCGTTGCGCACACGGAGACGGGAATAGCTGAAGATCCACGGACAATAAGCATCACATCATCTCTCATTGCATACATAGTCTTCACTCCCCCCACACAGTTACTGTGTTATAATATGCTGGTAAAAATGCTAACTCTGTAGGGGACAATGTGTCACAATCGTATTCCCATCCATTAACTTGTCTTACAAGTTCTAGTGGCAATGGTGCATGAAGATAGATGTAATTAATGCCGTTATTCTTTCCGTCCTTTCTGGGCCACAGGTGAGTCTTTATATTTGTCCCGTTCTGAAATCTGACTGCATTGTTTAAATATTCTGTTATTTTTCGATGTTTGTTGCTGGACGTCTCATTCCACCAGCCATCTCCACGCTTTGGCCAGTGAATCACGGATGTGAATAAATTGCACAACAAAAATCCAAGCCTTGCATTACGAGAAACACATGAATTTCAAAGATTTACTTGTACCACATCTTTCCTTTCCTCGTGGATGAAAAAGTAGGCAAAGGGACAACGTCTGTTTGATTTTATACTTTGGAAATTTTTAACAAATTCTTCTTAGTAGCCTCTTAAAAATCGAATCTTATTAGTTCTTTTATTGTATCAGACTTATTTGGTGTGTCCGTCGTTATGGGCTTATATCACGCAATGTGTTGAAGTCCTTTTGTATGTATGAACTGATGTCACAGACAATTTGTTTTTCAGAACTTAAATTTGTTTTCTAGCTCGAAGTCTCTTTTATGTATTTCGTTTCACAATGTTGCCTGAATATCTCTAGTGAGGTTTTGTATTGTGACTTTGCTAATTATCTTGAGATTTAGCTTTCTGTTTTTTTTTAAATTTTTCTGGGTTTGCAGAATAATTTAAAAACTTTTCGTGTTGTAGGTTGTATTTAAACCTGGAATTAAAGATCATAAAATTTAGGTGGAATATTAATTAGTGTTGCTGAAAATGAATGTGACAAGTTTAGCTTGATGAACGAGGATTAGGTTATGAAATCAAACGCTGTTTTTGCAGTTAAAGGTATTTTTGTGTTTGTTGTGTTATTTGTGTTATCAGTGTGTAAGGCGTTAACAATTGTGAAGAGTTTGTAATATAATTTACTCCAAAACTGCATTTATTATACTGCATCTTGATTTAATAATAATAATAATATTGAGTTTATTCCAAAATTTTCGCCAGTACAATTCAATTAAAAATGATTATCCCCATAGTGGGCAGTTACTAATCATTCTCATTTCATTAGTCAAATACAGTTCATAATTACAATAGCAGGTCAATTAAGATATAAGTTTAAACCAACATATCTAAGCACAAGATTAACATATCAATTAAGTAAACACTCCTTAAGTTTTTGCTTAAATGTAGAATAGCTATTAATAAGCTTAAGGTCACGTGGAAGATCATTCCAGAGAAATTATCCAGCATTTACAGTGTCAGTTGAATACTTCTTCTCTACTCATGCAGGCTTTCGAAAACACACTGTTTTCTTCAACTGACCATAATAAAAACAAAAGTACAACACATTTGCATTATTATGTCATGTGATATTCATGTTCCCACCAAAAACATCATTCTCTTAATTACAATCCATGCAGTTTGTTACATTAGTGCATTCTTGGTAAAAGTTCAACAGTCAAGTAAATTAAAATAAGAATTTCATACCAAAAGCCATCTAAAGCATTGAGAAAGGACTAATCTGGGCCCCAAAACCCTTTCCTTTTACTTAAATTGGCAATTACAATTAACTACGGTCAACAAATAGGCAATTTACAAATTGGAAATGATGGCAATCAGTAATACAATTTATTTAGAATATTTGGCTGGTTGAAACATTATGTACTTATGTCTGTCTGTCTGCAGCTCAACAGAAACGAAGGGTTAGTAGTTCAGAGCATTATTATTACCTATGTTTCTCGAATCAACATTCTTTGCCAACTAATTGTAAGTAAGTGAAGGTTTAATGCAATAGTTAGTTAAAATTTACATATTTACACACCTTTGAACTTTAAAAAAAACTCTATTAAGAAACTAGTCACCTGGACTGATGACACGGATTGTGATTGCAGAAAGTAATAAAAACGAGCCTCACTCTAATATGTTTTAATGCGTTCATATTAGCCATTTACTAAACTATGTCAAGTAATTGTCCCACTGCGTTGAACAATACAGATTAAGTACATCTATCTTTGTAAATGATTGTGAATAATTAGGACGCTGAATGCATTCAAATGGTGTAGCAATTAGCAATTCCGAAACAAGTAACAAAGTAATTTGTGCCCAATTGAAAACTATTTACCTCGTTGAATACTATCTAAAATTTGAAAATACCTACTGGCCTACTTCACTCTACTTGCTACCTTCTCCGTATCAACAACAAGATTCTAGTGAAGCTTAGAAGATGCAAAATTTCACTTTCCTGATTATTTTGATCGTGTCAGTGTTCCTGATTGACGCAACATGGGGTAAGGTTAAGTTTAAGGTGATTAACCAATTATATCCTCACGTATCAATATAAGATATTTTGTTGAGTCAGCCCATGGCGGGGATTGCCAAAACGAGGAAAAGACGAGATGGGGGTGGTGCCATCATAAACACGACTGCGATCCCCCAGTTTATGAAAAAGGAAGAGAAATCTGTGGAGGAGACCCAGAGAAGCGTTGCTGTTTTAAAAAAGATCCACCACCTTGTGTGCCATGTTAACCAATGACACAATAATAAACCAAATACTTTCCTTCACTTCACACTGGGCATACGATTGTGCGTGCATAACCTTATTGGCTGCGGGTCAAATCCAGAATTTGTTATTGGGCTTTCGGGTACGTTAATTATTAGACTGCATTTCATTAACATGCCTCACAGATCCTGAACGCCAGGAGAATCCTAACACGCCAAAACCACGTCGATCTGCTTGCATGCTAAACCACATCAGCCGGAATTCTCAACGAGTGTTTACTGTCCTTTGATTTCCGTGATTTCTCTTGCAAACTTCCTGCTTCCTGCTTCCATCAAGAAAATCGCAAGGCGTACACATTGCACACACTCACTCATGTGTCAATAAGAAAAGACGTGTATGTCAACCTCAGTAAATATGGAAGTTGATGAGATAAGAAAACACTTATATTGTTGTTCTAAAATCAATTAGCTTTCAGTAGGTGACAAGTTGACTTAAGGTGGAACTTTTATTGTATACAATCTTATTAATGTATGTTAGCATTTGGCTTTCACAGTACATTCATTCGGTGACACCGTGACACGGTAAAGATGAGATGTGTGGGGAAAGTGCCAAAAGCAGCAGTGGACATAACTTAATTGTAATTCAGTATCTGGTAACTAGGATTTATTTCGAACAAATAAATAAAGCATTCGCTTAAAGTTTCGCACGTTTAAGCTTTGAGCTCACCTAAGCTCAACTCAATTCGTCTAAACTAAGTCTAAACGAATTCCATCATTAACGGTTTTGAGCACTCAATCCTACGGTAGCGGTGCGTGATCCAAGCAAACCAGCAATTGTTCAGCTTTAGAGCACAGTAGTAGGCCCAACTGAACTTGTGTTCTAAAATGAAAACCGTTCCATCGAACTGGTAGCACATTTTTAATGAAATTTCTTGACTCGATTAAAAAATTTACTCCAAAATTTCCCTCCCGTGGGTGGAGACTCCATCAGAGAACAAACATTCCTCTGAAAGCGTGATACAAATAAACACAATTTTTATAAGCATCGAACAATCATAGCTCTCACATTATTATTGTAGGCATTAAAATTTTTCTCACCGTGTGCCAAAGGACAGTCAGAAACTTGTACATGCGTGTCAAAGTGGGATAAGGAATTAAGTATACAGCTTATCACTTGATTACTATCGACACAAAGGTCGGATTGACCTGAAAATAATATCGTTATGTCTAGTACATTGTCGAAAATATTCCAACATAATTTAGTCCTTAATTACTAACTAATTAATGACCTTTTCTGATATTGCCTCCGTGATAAAACAGAAATCCACTGATTGACACTACAAATTATTATGTTGCAGGTTTTTCATTAGCATCAAAATGTTACCAAACAATACTCTATTCAGGATTCAGTTACCTGGATAAATCACACGGAATGTGATTGAATAAAGTGTTGCATCAGAGCCTCGCTCTAAAATTTTTCGAACGTTCGTAATAGGCATTGATTAAACTATGTCAGATAAATTGCAGGTGTCAGTCGGTGATTGCTCCCCAGCATACAAAATGGACACAATGGTCCCTATGAAGTAGAGAAGTATTATGGGGAGGTAGCCTCTTTTTTCATGGTTGTCCGGAATTTTTGAATATATTGTAAGCGTGAAATCAAGTTTATAATAATAGTTACATGAAATGAATGGTTAGCTTTGGAGAATAAGATGATGGTGTAATTGTGCAAATATGTAAGGATAAGAGATTCATTCAGATGAAGTGAACAACTTAGTCTATGTGATCAGTACGAGACATAAAATGTCTCCTCTTGTATTTTGCTCTTGTTGAAGATCAAATTACCTATGAAGAATGTTAGAGATGCTGGAAGGAAAAAGGCACAGGGAGGGTTAAGGGCTGGAGATGGAAGGTTGTGTGTAGTTTAGGTGTAAGAAAAGAAGAAAAAGATAAGTGATTAAGGAAGATAAGTTGAGAATTATTTGAATTAAAAAGTATTCTGTAGTAAGTTTTAACTGAATGATTATTTGAAAAAATATTACGAATTCCTACAGACTGTCACGCTCACAATATTTATCTTGCTGAGTTGTAAGATTATTGGGAGAATTCAGGAGTACACAAGCTTCAATACAAGAGTTAATTTAAATTCACATTTTTCAGCCAGTCGTGTTCAAAAAGTTTAATGACCATTACAGTTCTCCGAACTCTTTAACTTGACTTTAACAATACTCTATTCAAAATTCAGTGACCTGGACTTATGTCATTGAATGCACTGGTGAGTAAGATTCTTATATCTAGATATTCATAACAGGCATTCAATAAAAAAAGTGAAGGAATTGTCTTACTAGGTGGAACAATCCAATCTCATTTCAGTAAATTTATCACCATAAAGAATTGTGAATAATGGAAGCATTGAATGTTTTATAAACACTGTTGTTACTGTGATGTCCCTCTCGGGACTTCTAAGAGTGAAAGAGTGTTAATCACATTGTGATTTGTGATTTAGTCAACTGGGATGTGTGACTTTAACATAGAGCCCATCTCTACGATTTAGGGATATCAGAAATCACATAAATCACAACACATCACACTAAATCCCAGTGTGATTTTGAGATGTGATATGTTTATTTTAACAACACTGAGTCATAGGGTATAAAAATGAAGAATTCACATAAACGTGACAAAGTAATTTGTGCTCAATCAAAACCTATTAACCAAGTTACACACTATATAAAGCTTGACACTACCTTAAACTTCAGTTCATTCTATTCGCTACCTTGTCCCGAGCAACGCGATACTTGAGAAGCTTCCAAGATGCAAAAGTACACTTTTGTAATTGTTCTGATTGTGACAGTTGTCCTGATTGGCGGAGCAATAGGTAAGTTTTTGCTTAGGCAATTAACCAACTGTATTTTCACACAGGAATATAATAAAATTTTCGTTGCAGGAGATGAGACACAAAGTTTGGGTGGTGATTGCCAAAACCAAGCTGGTACCAGATGGGGTTGGTGTCGACATATTCACGATTGTGATCCCAAGTTTTATGAAGTCGCCGGACTCTGCAACAACGACCCGTCGAGGTGTTGTTGTTTTAAGAAGGATCCACAACCGTGTTAACCAATACCAAAAAAATAAACAATACTTCAATTCACCTTGAAAACGTTTTGAATTTGTGCATTAAAAACGTTCATACTCGGCATACGATTTTGCAACTTATATGTTTCCTGGCTGTAGGTTTTTCATTTTACTTGCTGATAACATTTTTATTGGATGCATAATCAGGCTTGCAAACTATATAAAATCGAAATTCTAAACTGTAGCTTATGACGTCATCCCCAGCTAAAATCCATGTCCTCAGTCAGAATAAGATTTTTTTTTTAATTCCAAAATTTATTCCTAATTCAGATTTAATTTCCCCACCATAACACGTTTCATTGTACCCCAGTTGTGTCTCTAGTTTGTAGAGTATTTAATTTTGCATGTTCTTTACACTGAGAGTGGCAGTACTGAAAATCTGACCTACTTTGTGTTAAAATCATGGATCGTGACTGTAAATGTCGTAATGTATAGGATTTGTTAGCGGTACTACTTGCATCCCACCACACCTCGGAAGCCATCACACACTAGTTCATCTTGGAAAGGAGTCTCAGGCAACCGCGCCACCAAAGGTGAGTCTTAGCATCCTTGGATTGGTTTTGATTCTTGGAATTCAGGACCAGCAGCAAGTAGAATCTCCAAAGAGGAAGTGAATTGCTGTTCCACGAAATAAACACACAATAACAAAACAACCTTGATAATTCCTTGACATCTGCTGACTCTATACAACATCACTTCAAACATGTAGACAATCAACGCAAATTAGTTTAACTCCAATTTCTCATCCTTTGGCAGTCAGTTTGCTCTCCGCTTTTATCTTGAAAACTTTAAAGGATGTGGTGCAACCCCCACCAATGGCCTCATCACATAAGTTTCGAGTTTGCAGACTCTCAATTCTCAACCTCAGCAAAAATATATCTCCTCAGCGCACACTTGTTTTGGATTCCTGCTCCTCCTGGACACAAATGTAACCTGCCAGTTATGAGGATTGCAGAGATGTTACCCTTAACCCTAACCTTAGCTTCGGATAATTAGATTGACTTCGTTTAGATTCACCAATTAACTACTTAACACGAATAACTGCAAGACAGTCAGCTCTATAAAGTCCATTCACTTTTATTTTAGCTGAAGACGGTTTCAGTACCCGAGTTCACACACAGTGTGTCAAGAAACCAGCTGTTCTCGTAGGTCCTATCTTTTTCTCACCACACATATACATGAATCACGAAAATTTATTTTATTTTTTATTGTGCGTGATTATTGGAACTCATAAGGTACAAATTGAGTCTAATTGAAATATGTAACAAATTAACAATGCATTATCATTTATTACAAGATTAAAATCATATTTTGGGATTATTATTAGTGTTTCTTCTGTCAGCACAGTTAACATTAACTGAATCATCATAATTCTCATTCTCGTTCTCAATATATTCTTCAGTGTCATGACCATGAGTATCAGATGAATCATCTCGTAAAGGAATTACCAACTGTTCCGGTGGTGTCGGAAGAAAGTCACTGAATCCGTCCTGTCGCTTATGTACTTTAGCAATTCCAGTTAATTAGTACGAATTAAACAGTAAAAATAAGCTTACAAACTAGTAATACTATTATCCCTATATTCAGAAGAATATGCAATCACGTCTTCCTGTGCTAACGTCTTAATTTCACAAAATATTCCACAACTAATGTGATAGACAACGTAAGCCTAAATCAAATTCCTTCCGGTTCTTTTTACTGCAAGTTACCAAATCAACGGGATTCAGCTCACAATGATATGGTTTATCTCATAAAATATTATGCGCACTGCAATTTGATCTACAAATAGCGATTCTAGTTATACTTTTGACACTTGATTCTGTGACAATTTCAATGATGCAGACTGATACACTTAGAAGCTCCATAACCTCGAACACTCGCAATTAGTAAGTTAAAGATAAGGAAATTTTTAGTAGTTTGCACAAGAATTCAATAAATATATTTTTACCGTTCCTGCACCTTGGAACAGGAACAAAGAGACAACCCTTCCAATTGCGCCGGCTTCAATATTGGCGATGCGAATTCAATTGTGATTGAGTTCAGTTTCTGAAACTTAATTAATAATAATAAAGATATAAAAGAGACGTTGATTGTGAGTGAGGACTGATAAAAGATTATCTCCAAGTCCAAATGAGTTCTAGTCCAGTGGAATTGGTCCCTTCTCCGCGTTGAGTTTAATAGTTCCACTCGTCATGAGCAAAAGGAAGCCAGCCTGAAACCCCAATTTGTCTTTCAGTTTAACCATAACTAATTTTGTTCGTTGTAAGACACTATATTTTTGCTGAATATTTTTACTATCTATATCCGGTGGATTATTAAAGAATAAACACTCAGCTGAAGAGTAATGTAAAAACTAAAATTTATTCAAATCAATTCTACTTACAAAGTTCATAATAGCCAATGTTGTTATTCCAGTTCTTAGAGGAACCTTGTTGCAAAACGGATGAGTCTCCATTGTTGACGTGTGAGCTGAATTCAAAGTTTTATTTTATTACGGACTTTTTAACACGTTAGAACTTGAAGCGCTTGGATGAGAAGTGCACAAGTGTGTGCTGATGAAGTAAAGCTTCGGAGTGCAGGGAAGGTTGACTCTGCCAGATGTGAGGGAAGACACTAAAACCCGGGTAATTATCGAACCGGAGGACGCGTCGAAATGCAATTTTATTTATTCCTACCTGCACACGACTCAGATCATCATAAAAATAACAACCAACTTATTGGTCCAATTCAAACCGTATTGAGTACTTTAATTAGACTAGATTCACATCACAGGCCAAGGATATAAAATTGACGGCGAAGAACGGCGCATCATCATGTCCGCACCAGATACACTTTTTATGTAATAACGTATTCTCTACAAATCAAACTCAATTAATACGACATTGCGAGATATTTTGTCGCATACGTGACGATTAGATTTCAATTGAAAATGACAAATTACATAAGAAAAAATTTATTTGAGAGTCAAAGTGAAGTTTTCAGTAAACATTTTATTCGATTAACATTCTTCTACTTACATATTTAATAAGTAAGCGTTCTGTAAAAGCTATTTTTTACAGATATCATATTTTACATCTATGGCATTTGTATTGTTTACATTTCTGTACATGTTGGTATGATTTAGTTGATACAAGTACTCTGATATGTTTGGTAATACATAAGAAATCACTGATCTTTAAATACGATAAATACTTTTAATAATATAAATATATTTGATGAGGTGTAGGAGTTTATATTGTATAAATTGAATTCAATATTTTCATCTTTTGAGACATAATAAACATAATTTTGCACTAGGAATGTTTAGTTGTTGGTTTAGTGTAATTCTATTTATTCCGACATGGTCCCAAGGAAAATACACAATATGTTTTCTTACCTACAACTGTATTCTTAATGAATATAATTACGTTGTAGTGGTTTTCTTAATAAGAACATTAAACACCTCAAATTTTTAAACTTTAGAAAGTCGACTTACAGCGTTGCTGCTAATACAGAATTGAAATAACTCCGAGATTCAACATAAATCTCTCTGGTAGTAGTATTGATTTGGTCGGATGTTTGAGTTTACAATCTAATTATTTAATTGAATAATTGTAACCTCTTCTTGTGGGGTACTCAAATTAGACTGTAGAAACATCATACGAATTCACAATGGAATCATCTGCATC
>JAQGBV010002331.1:0-11865 GCA_034698685.1 Isotomurus pseudopalustris | reverse complement strand
TTCACGTATTCAAGTCTCGATTTATTGAGCTTATTAAACGTGACTTTGATGGCCGGGGTATCAAATTAACAAAAATTGTTTATGTTTCTGATAACGATCGAGGTAACGCAAAAAAAATTGAATTATTTCATCTTGAGGGTCAATTGTTTGTTTGAATTTATTTGTTCACTTGAGGACAATCTTATGCCGTAGTTTGTTATTGCGGGAAGAAAATATGTATGATTCATAATAGGGAATTGTCTTTATATAGTTTTACCGTTTGAAAGTCCCAATATGTAGTGTAATAATGTGCTTTACCATTATTTCATACGGAGAATTATGGGGCATTAAATAAATGTCTGTAAAAAAGAGTTATAAGTGGTAATTTGAGAGAGCTTTAATCAGATTAAGATGCACTTTTGGGTTACTTGTCAGTATATTTGAAGATTGAGTTCTTTCATTGATTAGTCATTGCTATACAATGCAAGAACCATGAACAATGAAAGTGTGAAATTTTCTTTTAACTCTGCAGTTTTAATCTGTGCAAGACTGCATATTCAAACTCTTGTCATCCCAACGTCGAGCTTATATGGACTTAATCAAGCTCCCAGATGCTGGAGTGAAAATTTCTTTGCTTTTCGAGCCAAATTTAAGCCGACTGCCACAACGTGTGACCTGTGCGTAGTCGAAGGCAAAGTGGAGGAACATGTTCTCTACATCGCTGTATACGTAGATGATGGTTTAGTCATCTCATAAAGCAGCTCAGCAGTTGATACCATATTAAGCGGCATTCCGAAACAGTTTGAAATCAAGATTTCTTGCCCATCTACCTATGTGGGACTGGAGATCAATCGTGAAGGAGAAAAAAATGGCCGTCCACATGTATTAAAGGAGGTATATAGAGGATCTCCTTGAACGCTTTAGCATACCAGACAGTAAAATTTTTGCCACTCGCATGCAACCAAACACAGACTTGTTGGTCCCTGCTGAGAAGCCGGTCGAATGGATCGCGTACAGAGAGCTGGTGGGGTTGTTGATCTTCCTCGCCAAGTGCACTAGGCCAGGCATAGCCTTTTTAATATATGGTCTCTCCCAGATTTCTCTTACGACAAGTCTCATTGGAAGGTCGCAAAAGGAGTTTTATGATATCTGAAAGGAACAGAAATTTGACTCCTGTATGCCACTGACAGAGAAGTGAAGTTACGAGGATTCACAGACTCAGACTACGCTCATGGAATTATGAAGACTGCATTCGGTATGACTGAATTGCCCTCTCAAAAGGCAAAAGAAAAAGTGACCGATCGAAAAAGGTAACTACAGTTCGATGACGTATTCCAAATCGTGTAGCATAAAATTAATTGGAAAGAAATAAACAATATTCTTCTTCTTCCATTGAAAACAGATCATACTCATTTTTACTCTCACTAGCAATATTTTGCCTGGCTTGATTAAATATTTTCAACATCCGACTCTTCAACTGATTCAAAACGTACATATTTCCTTGTCTTGCCTTTGCTAGCAGCCCTCAGTCATTCGCCTTCTTTCGACAGCAAAGCATAGTATTTGTACCTAGCATTTTTAAAGCTCCATTTAGGCGTTTTGTATGTTATGCATAACGAACTTGCACTACAAACTCTTCGAGTTACAAAGTCAAAGTCAAGTCAATTTTCCTTTTTCGACGCTAAGTCTAAGTCCTTCTATCTGAAACGGAGGCATAAAAATAATGGACCTCAAGTCACGTGAAAATGGACTGGCATTTCTGAATCCTCTGTCCCACACAAAAATGGCTCCCTCGTTTGCCAAATTCAACACTGTTTTTGCCATAAGCAAAGTACAGTTGTCTGCCCGCGCTAGTATCTAGCCAGAAGGACCTACGTACATCATTCTGTAGTGAAATAGCTTTGAATTTTTTAATATCCAGCAATTCGCTTTTCACTCGTTTATGAAATATATTGGAAACTTTTGATTTTTCACCATTTCAATAAAATCCAGTATAAGTCTTCTAGTATTTCTTTTGTAATAAAGCAGCTAGACTTGGGTGCAACAGGTAAAGTCGAACTTTGATTATGAAAAATGCCAGAGCATTGGAAGTTCCGTGTTCTTCAAGAGTTTCATAACCATAACAAAGCTGTGTAGATTGTGAACTGATCCCATTTAACCCCTAATATTTTTTTAATGTTCGCTCTAAATTTTTATTTGCATTTACTTTTCCCTGTTAGCAAGCTTTGATTTCGATGTTGTAACGGGTAATATATGTTTATGCTACCCTAATTAAGTTATTGTTAATGTTTATTGAATTAATGCAAGTGCTAATTCCTTTTGTTTTGTCGTTTGAGTTTCAGTCGAAGCTGGCGGCATCGGTGACGTGGAACCTCCTTGGGACGGTGCCAATGCAGGACAATTCGAAGGGATGCCTTCTTAAAGAAGCAAACATCAAGGGATGTTTTCTAGTAAACGGGTGACCACAGATGTTAAAAACTGCACACCAACGAAACCCAAAAATAATAATTCCCTTTTAACCCTATGCGCTTCGACATATTCCCCTACCGGATTCGCCCTGACAGAGGACATGTACCCAGGAGGAAGTGCCGATCCAGCGCTAGTGCTACGAGTGAATAAGTAAAACCTATGGTATCATGTACCAAGCAATTGTTAGTTACTATTTAAACACATTCATACTTTTAAATCACACAACACGTTAATGCGAGAGCCAGTGTTGTTATTGGGATTTAATCACTGTGATTTCTAAGTGTGATTTTGTGGTAAATCACAGTGAGTAATCACACTTGACCAAGTGCGATGTGTGATTTTACCATTGAGCCTAATGTTACCGTATAGGGAAATCACACATCACATTAAATCACACCACATTACAATAAATCACATAAATCACAATCACACTGTGATTTATTGCTGTGAAGTGTGATTTTAACAACACTGGCGAGAGGTTAATAATACAATTTTTAATTTTTAATTGATATTGGTAGAAATGTTGTTGAAAAGTAAACATGATTGTAACCGTCGATCCACGTAGAGACTATCAATGAAAGGAAGAATAGTAGAGTGTAGTAGTCTTGAAATTTTGAAATAAGTAGTATATAATTGGGGAAAATTATCCTAAAAAACGAGGGGATGTAACGGGTAATATAGTTTATGTTTATAGTAACCTAATTAAGTTATTGTTAATGTTTATTGAATTAATGCAAGAGGATGCAATGTCAGCAGTTAGTATAGGCATAGCAAGTAAGGAATATTATAGCTATAAGTAATGAATGGAAGTCAGGGAGCACGATGTGCTTCGTGTGCAACCACGAGCACATCATGCGAGCTGACTAGATAGAAATGAAGATGTAAATGAGGACAGGTCGAGGGGTTATCCATTGATCAAGAGAGACATAAATACGAATGTAGTTCTAGTGATAAGCTCAGTTGTGTACTCACCCTTCTTCCCTTTACTTCGAATAAGAACCATATCTTTTGTAATGTTATTCTATACTATAGGAAACTAAAACGCTAAACGAAATGGGCTTCTACTTATTTGTCATGATGTTTTGTTTCAGAATGAGTTTTGTTGGATTGCTTTTTACAGTAACTTGGTATGCTTGTTCCTCTTGCTCTAGGATTACCGAAAGAAACCAGACCAGTTAGATTTGAATTCATTTCAAATAACACTGCGAGAGTAATACCAGGATAAATTTTACGACTTTTCAAGGATAAAAATAATGTTTTATGGCGAATTATCACCAAAGAGTTCATAATCCTTTTACCTTGAAATCGCAGCTCTAGTAATTTAATATGTCATTTTAAATTACTTTACATTCCCGAAATTCATAAATATTGTATTGAACTTTCACATTGCAAGTGTGTATTACGTCATAAGTCTTGCGTATGGGAGATGAGTCACGAGATAATAAAAAACACAAGTCTTCTTTTTTATGAAAAGATCAAAAGCTTAGCAAGACAAGTATTGAATTAAAAAGCATCCAATGGGAAATTTGAAGAAAAAGTGAAGATTTAAATCTATTGTACAACTCATGAGAATTTAAATTAATTCTCATTCTTTTCGGCAGGAGGATGTCCATATGGGAGACCCTTGGACCCCATGTGAAGAGTGTGTTTGTTTTGGCTGTCGGTTTTAAGTTAGATTCACAGGATATATTGTGTAATTTAAACTCCTCAAACTTCAATTAAATAATTACATTTAATGTAACTGGTTGTCCTTTTTATGTAATAACGTATAATTTATCACTAAATGTTATGCAACATTTAGTGATACTTTGATTTCTTGCTCTGATAATGAGGATGCTGAAGGAGGCACTACTGGCCCGAAGAAAAAACAAGTCAAAGAATTGTCCCGTGGGAATAAGGATAATAACGAATGAAAAGACAATTAATTTTCTAATAAGGACATAGGGCAATGTGACGACAGCTATTCTACGCGTATAGATACTCCTAATTTGATCAATAAAAGGGCAGTAAAGGCTCGGCCTTAGTCATGGAATCATTGGCCGTACCATGAATATTACATGGTGACCATTGCCTTCTCCCCGCCAGCCAAGGGAGTGGCCCCGAGGGAGTGTAAACGAACGTTGGAAACCGAATTCCAGAGGTGAGGTATAGTATAAGATTAAGAAAGGCATCAGGATAAGGGTAAATTACGTTTTGTTCTTTAGTTTTATTTGTTGTATCATTTAAATAGATTAAGATAAGTGTAATCGAACCAGTTCGTTATAGATTTTAGTAGTGCGTGTAATCGTCATATTCGCAGATATGCATGATCGCAGCCTGGGGGGCACAAGTAATGAATATTAGACTGTAGAAGGCCTGGGGATGACTGCTAAATAACTCTTAAAGAGAGGAAAAGCAGGGAAGAGGAAAACTTGCAAGTGTATGGAGGCGTGCTGAAGGAGAGTTATAAAAAGCGCAGATGTATTCATATATGGAGTGGATAAAACTCGGACAATGCAAAGTAGGGCATTTTTGTAATGTTCAAATTCAAAAAGCTCAGAGGCCACAGTGTCAAAAGACAGGCCAAGCTTAAGTTTCGACATTGCATTTTGTATTATAGAGTGTCATAAGCGCTGATATGGTGAAACAAAAGAATTGCGCACTGAAAAGTACTCAAGATTCTTACACAAGGTAATGGTAAGGTAGAACAAAAGACAACTTGTAAGTGACTACGTACAGAGCGTATGAAAATTGCAATTGACCAAAACATGTGCACACAGAATGAGTTAACTCAAAAACCGTTTAGTATGTGAGAGTGTGAAAGTCCTTATGCGGATTGCAGTGCCAGTAATGGCCTCGTCCGTCGAATTTTGACATCGTTTGTAGTTAAACAAAGTTATTATTTATATAATAAGATTCCACTAATGTTATTAGAATGTCCAGATGTGTGTAATAAGCACCTACGAGAGATTATTGATTTTATGCAAATCATCAACGCCTTTTATTAAAATTGCGTTACTTCGTTCACTCGAATAAAATGCACTGCTAATTTGCAAAATACCGAATTCTCTCATCGCACTTTCGACACACTTGATGAAACAAACAATAGCACACAGTTTAAAACTGTAGGACCTTCATCTCGCACGAAAAACTAATGTCCATACACACCGTGTTACTCAAAAGAACCTTTTCGCTTCAAAATTCAATCGAGTTATCTTTCCTTGACTTGTCCATTCTATGCAAGAATTTCAAGAAAAACAGCTCATTCGCTTGTACAAAATACACCCAAACCCATAGAATGAGAACTAATTGGAATTTATTAATTTGGAAACAACCATTCTTCTTGATTGCTTATTTGCTTTCGAATACACAATTAAAATTTTCACACATTCTACTTTCGAAATTCTTTCAAAATTGGCAAGTTCATATTTTACAAAATCCAAAATTTATGTCCGTGATTCTGTGGGGAGAATGAAGCGGAACAGAACGAATTGTTTCGTTAAGTAATCGATTCTTCAGATTCTTCTTGTACTTCCGTGTTCTCATCAGATTCTTCTTCTTCGGAAAAGAAAATTTCTTTGATTCTACTTGTCTTCAATTAAATTCAAATCGTTCTAAGGCATGTGCTCGGTTTTTCTGTGTTGGCGGGAGAAGTAGTTTGGGATGATGAAAGAGAATTGCCTTTTGGTTCTTCTGAATCTTCAAGGATGACTGACGCCGCTATAATGAGTGAATATGAAGAGCGCAAAATTGATCACGAATTTGTAGCATGCGATACAAATTATGACAACCATTAGGATAAAAATAAATGTAAGACTCGTGTGAAGGGTCAACAAGGGATGATAGGACTACTTCAAGATTAAATTTCCCAGCTCAAACTTAAATTACCACAAACAATGGCATAATAACAATGATGCCCAAGAAATGATGCTCCCAATCCGACGTAAAAAATAATTCTTACCGAGTCTTACCAAAGCCGTGAGTCAGCCGACTTGCCCACAACATTATTTTCAACATTACTGTTTACACTGTCGACCAATTTATAACACTGGAATATATTAAAACTCTTACTTACTAGAACGAACTTCTACTACAGCAGTCTCCAAATACGATTAACACGCGTTTTGTGTGAGTGAAATGGGCCGAACTTCCTCCACATAGCTTTAACTCATTCCGTCGAAATTCCTTTGCCTTTTCCGCTCTCTCTATCTACACAATCAGCATATCCCCAAAAAACAGTGACACTGTTAATGCAAAAAATGACACTTGGATGTATCAAAACTCCAAAATCCCCGTTACGGACACAGCCCTCCGTCACCACAAAAAACGATGAGAAATGTTGTGCGTGAGGGAAAGAGGCCAAATTTAACGCACAGATTTTTGACTCTTTGTCTATTTTCGTTCACCTCTTCCGCTCTCTACACCTTCTCCAGCAGATCTGAATAATAATTCTGACACTGTTTGCACTGCACTTGACAATATTAAAACTCGTATTTGTCTTTGAATGAAGTCCGGTAGTAAGACAAGTCACTCTTTGGGGGGTCACATCATGGGGTGGAGTTGGTTGAATTTAGTGTGGAGGCTGTGGAGACGCAGTTTGCTGTCTATCGTCAGCCTCCCTCAGCCTCAGCACAGACCCAAAGGCCAAAGGGGGAGGTTTAAGAGGAACTGCGGGCCTCGGATGAAGCAGAATTTGAGGCAGCCCCTCCTGACCTCCTACCTCTTTCATCCTGTTGGCAAACCGTGCCATCAGGAGAGCGGCGTGCCTGATAATTAGAACGCACAGGTCTTACAGCGCTCCGCCGTTCTGACGTACTCGAGGAAGGTGTGTCGTGACCTTCCATATCGCGAAGGCCAGCGCCACGAGCTTCAGCACCAACTAAATTCCTTCAAACAGCAGGACGCCTCTGCGCGCCTCTCTGCTTCTCTGCAAAATAAAAACATGTGTTCGTTGTTATTCAATAATAATGATAACAATGAACAGACTCTTACCGATTATGTCCCAGAAAGGTCATCCCTCTCGTTGACAGGTCAGATCAAACATATCTGGATTTCGCAGAACGATGGCTGTGCCCTGGAAACGGTCATCGTTGTCCAGGCATTACCCATCCCCCCCTTGGAACCGTACAAACTTGCCAGTTTTGCGCACTTCAGATGCAGCATTTCAATCTCACACACTCAGTACTCATCAGTTTTGATTTTCTACGCCAGTTTGACGTTATTTCACATCGCTCCTCATCTACTTCCTACTGGTAAGTGCTTATCATCATAGAATGATAAGCTTTTATATAAATATATCATTAGCATAAATAAATATATCATAACTAATAATCATAACTAATATAAATATATCATAACTAATAATTATTTGAATTTATAAGCGAACTGAAAGCAATCCAGGTCACCATCTTTTCAACCTGATTTAAGTCGCCCAACTTCACGTGACACACTTCGACGTCAAATGTAAGTACACCTCGACGCCACATGTCAACGGCAACGTGAAATTAACGTAGTTTGTTAATGCTAATAATAATAATTATGTTATGTGTAGATGAGCCCACCTAAGGACAAGGCGCGACGACCTGTGCCATATGACAGTAATTCGAAACTGTCGACGTCAACGTCAACGGAAAGAACTTTTAAGCACCCAAGGGTCGCAAAGAACACGGTGAGTTAGCGCGCCTATGGTCCACAGTTACTAGTATATAGTGTGTAGCGTCTATTGCCCCCACAACGCTAGGCACCCCGGCTTCCCCCATCCTCTACCCCCTCGGGGATGAACTACATTGTAAGCTTATCCCTATCTCTCCGATGTTATAGGAAATTTCAACTTACAGCAATCCAATGCTATTGGCCCTACTTGCCCCCAATGACCTATCCCCCGGCCCCGAGCCCCCCCTATTACCCAAATTTCCAAATCCTACTTTACTCTCAAAAGTTGATTGTAGGGGGTTTGAGGGTCTGGTCAACCATCATGGGGTGCGGATGCTATGCCGTAACATGTGTTACTGGACTTAGCAGAATCCCGAAAATATCCATTTGGATCAATTTTCATCCTAGACGCTTTTTAAAACCTTCATTCAAAAGAGGTCAAAGATGAAGGGTCCAAGGTCACGCAAAAGGCCAAGTGTTGAAATTTGCTCAATTGCACTATGGTACTTGTCTTATCCTTGTAGGTCGTCAAATGGCGATTTGAGACTTTTTTCGATCGATTCGAAAAACTAACATTTGGAATTTTGGATTTTTGCTTTAAGTCAAATTCTGACTGATGCATTCGCAAGGCCTTATGGTTTCTCTGTTTGTTTTAACATTTTAATTTCTATGTTGGTTTTAGGTGTTACAATGCCCTTGTTGCCCAAGGATTTTGCGCTCAAAGGACGCTGTAGTTGACATACTAAGAATCGATCCCTAACGCGCCAGTTAGTGATTTCAGTTCTAACTGTAGCATGGTGTGCCAGTCCTTGCACAGAGCCCCAACAGCACTGAGTGACGACTCTGGGAAGGACACTGGAGATACTGGTCGACAACCAGATCGAGCACCACGTCAACAACCAGTTCGACAATCAGGACGACAACAAGGACGACGACCACAAATCACCGCAGGCAAGAAGTAATAGTACGTTGGGTGTGAATAATACACAATTGTCTGTATCAAAAGGATTTACGGCTTAAGAATGGCATTTCAGCATACAGGTAGAACAGACTAGAACCAACAGAACCGAACGAACAGAACAGAACCCCGAGAAGGGCTTGTGGTTGGTTTTTATACCCGCAAGTACTCTACAGACTTAGCTAGGATTGCTTAAAGGCTAGGATGGGAAATTACAAAGTTGCCTATTAACTCCAGTCACTAAAGTTAATTTACTATACAGACATGCACTAGATCTGGAGGGGTTGAGATTTCAATAAGTGACATCTCCCTGTGCTTATGTTTTGCACTTTTAGTTGTACAGCACAAACCCCATTTCTCCTCCATCAGATGAAGTCTTGAACGAATTCTTCTGTCAATCTGACTCTAAGGCAGAATTGGCATTGAAACATAAAATCAAATAATCAGGAAACGAGTTTAGTTTGAGCAGCATTTTTTGTTTACATAAATGACTGACTGTTTTGATGATTGGAGACTGGACTGTATAGTGATTTTGTTTTTCGTGAAACCAAAAGACTACAAGCTGCTAGTGGCTGTGTGACAAAAAGAATTACACGTTGGACAACTTCAACAACAAATAGCAAAACTATTCATTGAACAGCGGAGAGTAAGTTAATTATAATTAAACATGTATTGTTTATTTCCATCAGTAGGGTTAACACTATTTTGTATTGCAGTTTAGTTTTAAATTAGTGTAAGTGAGTTTTTAAAGGAATACACAACGCCTACACCATATGAATACTGTGTAGTTCCCACAAACCTGAATTGGTCAGAACTAATCGTAAAGCATGAAAACAAATGGAAAATAACAAACTCAAACAATTAAATCTGTAAACAAACTAAATATTGAGTTCACACTTGATTTTATTCTTCACCCATTGGAAGCAGCTCATATTCATTCTTACTCATATTTGCTGAGATTCCTTCGACATCAGGAGAATCAGGTGGTAATGTGTTACTAATTTTAGACTATATGCTTCTGGTTTATGATAATCCGAAGCGAAGCAAAGAGTTGTCCGAGTGGTATACTGCATACTCACATCATATGAACATTTCCCTAATATGTACGTGGCAGCACCTTTTCTCAAAGTATATCGGCCTCGAACGCTTCATTACACGTTTTATTCCAAATGAAACGGGACAAGGATAAATTTTGCCAAGTTGTATGTGCCAATGAATTACAAAATGAAAAGTGATTGAATACACTCAAGGTTATTATCCCATCCCAAGTCTGAATTCAACTCTTCTCCGTGTGCTCTACTTCTAAGGGTTTAACCATGTGGTGTCTGCAGTAGGACAGACATGTTTCTCGTTTCATGTTTTTAAAAGAGTAGCTCATTGGTAGTAGGCAACATTGGAATAACTGACATGTCAAGCCCCTAAAACTTTTATAACAAACTTTTCTTGGTGCATCGTGAGAACAAGAATTAAATAAGAATCAACTCAACTCAGGAACTAAAGCAAAAGTTGATGAAAATTTAGAAAAGAATTGATGTTTTCCGATTCATTCTGACATTATTATCCGACAAGTTATCCGCTCCTTTGCAATTGTGTCCAATTAAATGCAGCAGTTTCTGTTGTTTTTAAAAGTACTTAAATTGTAATTGATGGTTAATAACACATGCACATGATGCCAGAAAATGTCCAACGGTGCAAATGAATGATGCAAAATGTCCTTAAGACGCATGGCGTCAGTTTTATTAGGCGTCAGGTTGCGGTTTCTCTAGATGCCCCTCCTCGGTTTAAGCATTTCGTCCGCTCTACTTCTGAATCGTCCGCCCTCGTCCACACAATTAGTCAATACCCTCCTAAAGCTTATCGTACAGGATCGTTTTGTAGTGCCAGACATCATTTTCACCCAACGAACGGGAAAACATCGGGAACAAGGCAGACAATTTGATTCAAACGTGTTTGAAATCACCATGTCATTCTCATCCTGGGCCCCACAATCGAAGTTTATGTAAACCCTAACGATTACCATAAGGGCAGACCCGGTCGTGGTCTCGCTGGTACTTGTAGCAACATACCAACGAAATGCCGAACAACAATTCCCATTCCCGAAGATCTGGGATAAGAAAAAGTGTCTTGGATTTGATGAATATCTCCTTGCAATAGCAGATGGAGACAAAACCGAAATGCGTGTGTCTCTATCAACGCTGAAGTAACAGATATGTATGAAGAAGAAGACGAATTTCCAGTGATGTTGGTTGTGATAGAGACCAATGGGATTCTCCTGCAGGAGACTCCAACATATGATTTAAACACGAAACATCAGAATTACAAATGCAAAACTCCTTGGATGATACGGAGGATGACGATCTTCAAAGATTCCATGCTGACTTTTCAAAATAAACATATTGAACACAGTAACACAGGAAACGATAATCTTGCAGATTATTCTACTACATAGGATTCGGACGAAGAAGAGAACGATATATTAATCTGTGATTACTAAAAGTAAAGTAATCAAAAAGAAGTTGCAAATTAGGAATTGGATGTAAAATAAATTGGAAGTCAAGGGAATTGAAAGTAAGGACGAATTCAAAGTAATGGAATTCAAAATAACGGGGTACAAAGTAGAGGATAACTCAGGATATGCGATTACGTGCGGTGTTTATTGCCTTTCAATGTGGTAAAAAACCTACACCAAGCAGATTCTCGAAGCCCAGGAATTTGGAAGACACACACATGCTCAACTCACATATAGTTCATAAAAAATTTGCTTAGAAATGCATTTTTAATTATTTATTAAGTAGTCGTTGCTAAGTAGATCACGGATGCTGTGGCTT
>JAQGBV010002330.1:0-11872 GCA_034698685.1 Isotomurus pseudopalustris | reverse complement strand
CACACAGATGGTGTGAGCATCAAGTCCTGAAAAATACGGAAAATATTCCTTTGCATGGGCATTTTGAGAATTTTCACTCCGAACCCGCCCCCGAAAACCTCTGAAAGTAAAGCCCCCCCCGGAAGCCCCCGACCTTCACAAAAAGCTGAATCCCCCGAAACCCCCGAAGCCCCCGAGCACCCGCCCCGGCGCGGGGGCGCCCATCTCTGGGTAACGGGCTATCAAGACCGCAGCCATAGCTCCTAATTAAAATGAGTTTCTCATTTAGCAGGGCAATGAGTATTTTAAGTCACAAGTAAAAAATATATTTCGTCTTTCACTCACTCTTTGGCACGTCAGTCTTTCCCATGAAGCTTCCGGTGAGCAATAAATCCCCAATATCTTGTGTGACGATATTCCATAGGTCTTCGCTGACTCGATGAGGAATAAGGGAGATATACTTTAGCCTATAATTAATCTTTGGTTTAGTTAAAGGGACTCAATAAAATAATCATTAAATTATAAGACCTACAATTTATTTATATCCTGCTGTGAGATCTTTTCTTCTTTGTGCTGAAGATCCAGATACTTGCAAAAGTTTGCGAGACAAGTATTTTGAATCGGAGTAATGGTTTTTTCCCTTCCCCTCTGCCTCTGTGTCGGAGTTCGCTCATGTGTAATCACACTGATTTCTTCTGGGAAAGTTTTCCGCACTTTTACTCCTGCCCGTGGAATTTTTGTTGAAGATAGCATGTCACTTCCACTGGAGTTTCCTCCAGAAGTGTTTGACAATCTATTAGGAACTGGCGTAAAAGTTTCGACAATTCTAAGTCTCTCATTCTCCGTTTTCGAATCTTCCCGAAAATCTTCAGGTACACTTCCAGCTTCAAGGCTCACTTTCCGTCGCTCCTTCTTCCTTTCATAGCCGCTTGTCAAGCTAACCTCTTCAAGATCATCTAAATCATCTTCCAGGAAACCAACTTCATCGAAAAGCACTTGATCTTCATCTTTAGCACTTTCCAACACCGAGTCAATAACTCCACCACGTCCGTAAGAAGTTTCCTCCAAAAAGACAGATGCACCAGCGAAATCGAGAAGTTCATCGTTTCCAATCTCCCTTGATGACTCAGTTTCCACAGCCTTTAGTAGGAATTCCATTACTTCTGCAATTCGTCGTTCATCTTTCTTTTTCTCTCCACATCGGGCTTCCTCTTGTAAGAATGTATCAATGACACTCACATCAACTACACTCGCTTCATCATTTTCAGACTCATTCATTTCATACGTCAGGTTTCCTTCTGTTCCTTCTAGTATCGATGTATTGACAGCTTCCTAAAACATTTCATAATTTACTCTCCATTGCTTCTTTATCCTAATCTCAATCCATAAATCTTACACGAATTTCTTGAATAGTAGTATTGCGAGTGACTGAGATATTCACGACGGGAGGTTGATCTATCGTGCCCAAGATAATTTCTCTAGCCTTTTTGAACAGAATTCGACGACTTCTCCTTGCTTTTCTGAGTACATGAACAACTTCTTCCCTGCTTAAGAGCTTTCGAAACTTCACTGTACTACAGAAGACACTGTAGGCGATTCCGGGAATCACGCATTCCAAGCAATTTCCAAACTTAAATCTTCACACACAAAAGACCAAATGAGAATCTTCTAAAACGACTTAGGTTCACGCATTTAAGTAAAAATCTCACATTAAGGATTCCCTTATCTCATCATTTACTGTGTACGCTTCGCCTAGCATTTCCTGAATTTGTTCGTTACTTTGTAACGCAACGGACACTTGCAGAAGGTCCATACACACGTAGACAAGTACTTTCGACAGTTTCATTCGGGCCAAATTGGTTCTATCGTATCCGTAGAAAGCCTTCAATAAATAAAAGTCCACACAATTAATTCATCCACTCGTCTTTAACTCATTGCACGCATTTAATACGAATGTACTCTAACCAATAGCTTTGGGATCAGAGGAGATCCCCATTCTTCCTGATTAGCCTGATCATCTTTTGTTTTTGACGGAAATGCAGAAGTCAAAAGGGCGTCTTCAAAATGCTCGGCCAGTCCAAAGTCATCTTTTTGCTTCCATCCAGCATTGTTGGGAATATCGTAACCAGCATACTCGCCCAAGTCATCGATGATTGCAACCTTCCTGTAGGTTATCTCGACCAGTCCCAAGCTATTTCACAAAAATGTATTTTTTATGAGGCTCATCTCCGTTCATCATTCATCTTCTAAATTTTTGCTTGCCTGAGGAAGGTCTCTAGATGTCTACTTTCGATTCCTTGTGGATTGCAAGGCACCTGCAGCTCAGAATTCTCTCCTCCAACTTCGTACAACGACTGCAGCAGTCTTCTTCCATTCCTACGTGGTGTTCCATCTGCTTGTATGACACAAGAGTCTGTGAATCCGAATTCCCTCATCTTATCCCAGTACAATTTGTCTCCTTCACATCTAAAATCGGAGAGACTTTTGAGAAGTCCATACAGCCACTTTAGTTGGAAATCTCTTTGGTACGGAGGCATAAGGTGGGACGAATGACTTAGTTTCATTTTATGAAATCCTCGAAGACTTAGCGAAGAGAGGGACACAACATGTTTCTGAAACTTCGAGATTGATTCGTACAAAGGGATGTTAGCACGGCTAAATTGATGACCCCATAATGACTCATTGTGGATGAGAGTTAAATCGGCGTCGACGTTATCATCCTTTTCCACCAAAAGAGCTCTCAACAGTCCGATCTTGCGAAACATTTTCTCACACTCAGTTTAACTAACAGTCTTGCAGTCGTTAACAGTTTTACAAATGCCAACACAAAAATAAATCTCACAAATTATGATACAATAATAGAAAATCACAGGGGATGAGAACTTGAAGTCGATTGTCACACAAAAACACTCACAATGATTTTCAAGGAAATCCGTTGTTGTTGATTCGGTTTTCTCCGATGACGTCATGAGGGGTTGGGTGGAATGAGGAGGGAAGATCTACGTGGCAACCCCTCATTCACACATTTCGAACCGACTCCCCGATCTTTGTCTCTCTCTCTCTCTCTCTCTCACAACGCACCACACACACACACCTGAACTAAATGATCGGAGTTTTTTGCATGCAAATCAGAAAGTTACATTTTATTTTACACAACTAATTGTATCACAAACTATTCTTGTATTTCCAATAAACATTCCAAATCACACCAATTTAATCCATCAGAAACTCCAATGAAAGAGACATGAAAGATGCATGAAAGCTGACAGGGAATTCATGGAAAACTGAATTTGTTAGATCATGAGGTTGAGGATTCACCGGTGATCTCAACTTGCCTCAACTCCTGCTCACTCAGGAGAAAAGGCGCGAACATTGAATTTCGAAATCACACCGACTCAACACCGAATCCCACTTGTTTGTTGTTCCTCTCCCGGGTCTCCCGTCTCCTCAGTCGCTGTGCTCTTATGTTTGTTGTGTTCTGTGTTGCTTGTGTGTGTGGGTTCCTGTCTTTCCTCATTTGTGTGCGATGTTCGCGAGTGAAGTGGAGTCGACGAAGGAGAAGTGTGACAACGGTCGAAAGGTCGACATTCCTCTAAAGACGACGGATTATTTCATCTCCTTAGTTTACTGCGGTCGTTTTAAGGACTCCTCGTGGATTAATTCGCTCCCTCAAACTTCCATAAATTCGGTAGCAGTAATTGTAATTAGTTAATTAATTAAAACGCAGGATAAATTAATGTCGACTTAATTATTTTAGTTAATTGAAATAGCAACCTAATTAAACGTAAACTGAGTCATTCTACGTCGTGTGTTGATTACAGAGGGAATCACTGAGAAAGAGAAAGTGTAGTTGTTGAAGTGACCTGAAAGATTCCGAATTTCGATGAGTTCATTCCAGGTAATTTAAGTTACTCTGAGGAAACCGTGTCAGACTTCCGTAAAATTGTTTTCATCGGAGGAAGGCTCTTAGCAGTTTACCCATAGGCTGGTAATTGCAATTAATTATCATAAAGTACCTGACATCTGAATTATCGTGACCTAGTAATTTATTCATTTCGCCTGCAGCCTCCTCTTTTCGAAATCGAAGATTCCGGTGTCTAAGTTGAAGCTAAGAAGTGTGTAGAGGCTACCCGAAGTTCGCTTGGACGTGTGGTAGCTTATCCGAGGTGATCCATGCAGGTTAGAATTTTCACGTGATAATTACAACAGTCTCAAGTGGTACAATTAATGTGATTTTGTGTTCTCATTTATGTACAAAGTTGTATGGGCTTAGCGATGGAACTTTTCATTTACTGCTGACGATTTCCAGATTCCTCGTAAATTCAGTCGCTTCCTCAGCTTGTCTACGCTTCCGAAAAGGTACATATCCAAACTGGTCCACTTAATTAAATTGTAGAGTGCTAACATGAACTGTTTAGTGATTCAAGATTAACGGTTGCATTTGTACTTCAGGATTGACGACTGAACCTTTCCAAGGGAATCAATTGGAACAATTTCCCAAATCTAAAACTCCAGTTTCTTCGCATGGAAAACAACCTGGACTCAGTTTCACGTAAACTTGTCAGTGTCAGTTCGACAGCGGCGACTCTACTTTCTTCCATACCAGCAGACAGCAGTGTTCTTCAGCAGTGCTAAGAAACTCTGACGTCTCTATTGCTGATGGATGGAAGTTCATGGAGAAATGTGCGTTCGTCCTCGGAAGGAGGAGCTGAGTGTCAATTCGACAATGATGACGACGTACCTTTCCCTCACGGCGGTTAGAGGTGACAGAGACAATAGGATGAAGTGCGAGTGAGTCGATGAGGGTGATTGGAAGTGGACAGTCTCAGTCGGCAATAGATTTAATGTGACCTTGAACTTGAACTTCAAGCAGCTCGTGCAGAGGACTGCCTACAGCTACGTGCTACATATACATACTTGCAAAACTTCACACATCTCCTATTTCGCTACTCAATTAATTAGAAGACCTAATTAAGAAGAATTATGACAGTTGTAGTGTAATACATAATTCCTGTGTATCCTTATGAATCTAATCAGTCCGTTTCTAGTATTCACAGTACGTGTGCTTAGTAATGTGACTTCTCAGAACTTGGTTCGTAATTTATTTAATTACACTGGAATGTGATAGGCTAATTGTTGATTGTTACGATTGTCATTCGTTTAGTTGTATCCTCCAGCTTATTTGTCATTATTTGTAGATTTCAAACGTGATTCGTAGAGTTAATATAAAAATCTATTCATAGAATGGACAACCGACAGCAGCTTCTGACATTTTGAATCTACTTATTTGGGAACCATGTCATATTGGGTATCGTTGGAAAGATGTTGACGAGTAGATTACAGTGAACCTAGTATAGTCACTGCAGGGTACTCCGTGCAGGGTCCAGGGGCACTTAAATAGTTAATTTGACAACCAGGTCATGTGGGGTATCGTTAGAAAGGTCTCAACTTGCAGATTACTTCTTAGTTCTAAATTCTGATTTCTGTTGTGTACACGGTTGAAAGGTTCTTTGAGGCACGGCAGTCCTTCATACGTCCTTCCGACATCGGAGGAGATTCTGTCTGGTTTTGAAGTAACACAGTTGGATGTTTGTCGAACCGACATTCCGCCGTAAAATCATTTAACTGTGGGTTGATTGTGAGTCCTAACAAAAATCGGTATCTCTCTGAGCTTTGGATTTGGAGTAGTTTTGGAGTCTTTGCGTTACTCCCATGTTAGTATTCATGCAAAAATTAATATACGCAAGAAGATTCAAGTGGAATATTTAATACTACGATTATCACATGGGAATGAATGCACGAAGACTGTCAGGATTTGTGACACGCAGGACACTCGAAAATACGGAGGACTGCTTCCGAAGGCAGACACAAAAGCTCTACTAACTTCAAATGCCAGCTACTACTTCAAGATCCACTTAAGAAATAGATTATTGATTAGTTTGTAAGTCTCACAAACATCAGAATATCCTGTCACTGTTACAGGAGGGATTGAAAGCTTAAACGTATCGGAACATAGCGACTAATGTAGTTTAGATGTCTTACGACTGCAGATGAAGTTGAGATTGTTAGAAAATTGGAAATAAAATCCAGTTTCAGCTGAACTAGTGAAGTTCTAAAAGTGGAACAATAGAAGAATAGCCCATTCTCAGTCCTTCTAAAATAAAGTAGCTCAGAGAAACAACGCAGTTGCTTTGTTGGGCAGGTCACGACTAACCTTCTGAATTAGTGAATCAAAATATAGAATGTCCACTTGGAATCCATCTCCGTTAAATTCACCCGTGTGCCTAAAGGATGTTTGAAACCTTAACCTTAATGTTTTTTGCTCCTGTGAGTCACTCACAAAATGCGTAATGTTAATCGTTGGTGGTGTGGGTTCAAGTTGTACGTTCCGTGGGATCTTCCGACGAAGCTTGTTAACCAAACTTCTTGCAGCAGCTATCATTAAATTGTTCCCTCGTAATTCTTCATCCGAATTAAAAAGCGCTGGTACTAATTTTGTCGTTAATCGTTGGAAAGTCGCTCAGTGTTCCCGCAGACTACGAGGGTGTTCAACTTTCTCGAATTTGGTTCTTGCATGATTTTGTAATTCAAGAATTTTGGTTTTCAACTGAATAGTCACGGACTAAGTGTGTGTTTTATTGTGCAAAACCAGGTCAGACATGGCAAATTGGAAACGTCTGTACCTTTAAGATTCCGGAAACTTAACTCGACTTTTCAAAATTTGTTGAAACCACTGTGTCCAAAACTTGAATAAACGGTTTAGTATACTCTTATAAACAGTTTTATTGATTAGGCCACTAAAACTCACACCGCATACATTTTACGTGTCTGCTGAAAATAAGAGACTCCCATCTAGATTTCAAAACCGAGATTCCGAGAAACAGAGATTTGTAAATTAGTATTCTTATATCGATTAGCAGGAAACATAGTAGCTTCAAATTAAATGGTAGCTGAAGCATTACAAACTACTATCATGCCTGTACTTATAAATTCCATCAAGTCTGATTTGTATCCAAATACTTTATATATTTCAACTGGTTAATTGATGAAGCCCTACAACAGTTCAACGCATATATTTTACATGTGTTTATCGAGAGGAAAGTAAGCTTTTAAAGGTCACATTAAGGATTCTGAACGTGTCAATTCAAGCTCAATATTCTAGTACCCATTTATGGAAAATATTGAATCTTTCTGTAACTGCATATTAGATCTAAATTCCACGAAGTCAAGATTTATACCTGAATACCCAAATAAACTCTATATTTGAATTGTGGTCAGATGAATCATGCTTCACGTTTAGCTCCCGATTTTCGTGAGCCAATTTCCCAGCTAAACATGCAGCTCCTGATTTTCTTGAGTCATCTTCTAGCTTGAGATTTAGCTCCTGATTTTCTTGAGCCATCTTCTAGCTTGAGATTTAGCTCCTGATTTTCTTGAGCCATCTTCTAGCTTGAGATTGAGCTCCTGATTTTCTGGAGCTTTCTCCCCAGCATCAGATATAGCTCCTAATTTTTGATGGCCAATTCTTCAGCTATAGATTCAGGTCCCAAGTTTCGGGAACATATTCTACAGCTTGAGATTTAGCTGCAGTTTTTCTTGAGCCTATATTCCAGCTTGAGATTAAGCCCATTTTATAGCTTGGTATTTGGCTCCTGGATTTTGGGAGCCCATTTTATAGCTTGGTATTTGGCTCCTGGATTTTGGGAGCCCATTTTATAGCTTGGTATTTGGCTCCTGGATTTTGGGAGCCCATTTTAAAGCTTGGTATTTGGCTCCTGGATTTTGGGAGCTCATTCACGAGCTTCAAGTAAAGCTCCAGAAATTCTGGAGCCAAGCTTTCAGTTGCAGATGCAGCTACTGATTTTCAGGAGACGGACTAATTAGCTCATCAAGCCTGATTTGTATCCAAATACTTTGTGTATTTCAACTGGTTAATTTATGACGCCTTACAACAATTCAACGCATATATTTTACGTGTTTATCATAGGGTTATTAGCAATGAGGTTTCGAAACATCGAATTCAAACCGAATCATATAACACCAATTAATGGAAGGCAATGAGGTTTACCTTTGAATGCTGGTTACTAAAAAACACGCGAATATCCCAAAGACCTTCACGAATAATTTATATAGCAGTTATATGAATAAACATTTAAGTAGTAAATGTAGTTTGAAGGTGTATTTAATTTTAATCCATTTTCCAGCTTTCAAAGCAATATAACTTTGGTATTTGAGAAGAGTAGTCGTTTCTGACGTGTATCGAATTAATAGAGTCCGTTCATTCTGCCACACCAGATTTCAAAAAGCTATTCAGGAAAAAACGATCCCTCAATCTGAACAAGATGGAGGGCTCAAAACTTACTTCGAAGATCCTGGAAATTGTACTGCACATTTTTTTGAAGCCCGTATGCTCACAAAATTTTAAAATCAACTTAATTTTTAGTCTAGAAATGCAGCTTTAAAACTTTTGAACCGCCTCAAATTTAGTTAGGCCAGGAATGGAGTATTCCTAGAAGATTCTTTTGAACAGGATAATTTATGATGCACTGAACCAATTCACCGTAAATATATCCCGTGTGCAACGGGAGGAAAATTGTAATGTCACATTGGGAATTCTGAGCATGTCAATTCTAGCTAAATATTCTAGTACTGATTAATGGAAAATATTGAATCTTTCTAGTAATTACGAATCAAATTCTAGTTCCTCGAAGTCAGGATTTATAACTACATACCCAAATACCCTGCATATTTTTGGTAAGATAAATCATGGCTGATTAATTTAAATATTTTCCTGGAGCCGGTAGGGACATATAGTAAAGTCTGTTTGAAGTGTCCAGAAATCTACACGATTTCTTGTCAATTCTTCTGTTAATGTCAAAAATATATAATTTATATCTTACTTAACAGTCCTGGTTAATTTAACAACTTACAACTCATTACCTTAAATAGAAGTGCCTAATTAATACTGGCCAAGGTTTAAAGTTGATTTGGAGTTACTGAATGACTCCTAAGTTAGTATTCATGGAGTAATTAAAACATGTACAAATATGCGTCTAGAACTAATTAGAAATACTCCAATTGTGACATGGGATACTCTGGGCGAGGATATTCGTTTATGAGTCTATATAATTTGCCCAATTCCACGAAGACTGCCAGGATTTGAGACACAGAGGGCAATTGAAAATACGAAGCGAATATTTAATAAATGAATTAGCCTAGCATCTGCAGCTTATTCTCAAGCTGGAAATTGGGCTCCCGAAATTGGGAGTTAAATCTTGAGCTAAGGAATTATCTCCCGAAAATCAGGAGCTACATCTGAACTTGGTGAATGGGTTCCCGAAAATCGGGATCTGTTCTTGAAGCTGGTAATTCAACGCGAGAAATTCAGCAGCACAATCAAAGGCTGGAGAATGGGCCTCAAAACTGATAAGCTAAATCTTAAGCTGGAACAAGGGCTCTCTACAGTCAGGATTTATTTCTGTAGGCTGGGATTTCACTCCTGAAAATCTGGAGGAAATTCAATTGCTGGGGAATTGGTCCTGAAAATCTGAAAATCCGAAAGTTAAAACCAAAGGTTGGGGAATAGTCTTCCGAATGTCTGGATTAAATTCAAAGATGCAGGAATGGGCTCCTGATAATCGGGAGCAAACTCTGAAACTAGAGAGTGGGCTCCCAAAGGTTGGGAACTAATTCTGATAAATGGGCTCCCAAAGGTTGGGAACTAATTCTGATAAATGGGCTCCCAAAGGTTGGGAACTAATTCTGATAAATGGGCTTCCAAAAATCGGGAGCTAAATCAGTAGCGAGTGAGGGGGCCCCGGAAACACATTAGTGTATCCTAAAGCTTATGGTTGGGCTATCGAATTTCAGGAGCTTAATCTAAAACCTATAAATCTGCTCCCAAAAATCTTGGCCAAAATTTTAAGTTGGGAAGTAGTGTGTCATATATTAGGAGCTAAATATGAGGCTGGAGAATGCGCTCCCGATATTCTGCAGCCAATTCTAAAGCTTATGGTTGAGGTACCGAAAATCATGATCAAAATCTGACGCTAGTAATCGTGCTCCAGGAAATCTTGAGCTAAATCTGCAGCTAACGAATCGCTTCCTAAAATTCACGAGCTTATTCAAAATATCCGTGGCTTGTCATGCAGCTCCCAAAAATCATAACTATATCTTATATTACTCCTAGAATTATTATATTACTCCCAAAACCATTGGGGAAAATTTGAAGTCTGGGAATGAGCTGTCATAAATTATGAGCTAATTATAAAGCTGAATAATAAGCTAACGAAGTTTAGCAGCTAAACCTGAAGTCGAGAGATGGCCTCCCGAAATTCTGGAGGTAAATCTAAAGTAGGAAACGGGCTACCGAAAATCAGGAGCAAAATCTAAAGCTAAAAAGCGTACTCACAGAAATCATGGGCTAAATAAGCAGCTAACGAATATGCTCCCAAAATTCACTAGCTTAATTTGAATTCTTAACTCGGCACCCAGAAATCAGGAGCTAACTCTGAAGCTTGGGAATTGGCTCCCAAATAAGGGAAGCTGTAACCGTAATTTGTACTTCAACTCCAAAAAACCTCAAAGTTCAAATTCCACGAAGTCAAGATTTATGTCTAAGCACCCAGATACCCTGTATATTTGAATTGTGGTAAGATAAATCATGGCTGATTAATTTAAATATTTTTCTTGAGCCTGTAGGGACATGTAGTAAAGGCTATTGGAAAGGATATCCTTTTACATTTTTTATTGACTTGATAATTAGGATAGATAGTCTACACCAGAGTTCAAAAATAATTCCGATAGACTCGAATTCTTGAGAAGGTCACATGGAGTAGGAGAAATGTCACAAGCATTTAATACAGATTGGCCAAGAAGGAAGTTTACGCAGTGGAATCTTATCACCAGCTTTGTCAAAGACACTACTAAAACATGTCGCATATATTTGGCATATGTACCACAAGGAAACTTCAGAACCAGAAAAATCTTGAAGATTGGATTTACAAATAAGTGGTTAGATGTGCTTTATATATGAGAATAGAAAGTAGAGCAAAAGGCAGTTTTAGACGGGCAAACGTATACGTAATAAATGTATGGGTACCTGGGAGTAAAATGCAAATTGCTCTTTAGAATATCAAAAGGAATAGGATAAATTTAAAGCTTGTTTCTCATTTGTTGTATTTACTATTTCTTATTTATAGACGTTCAAATCAACTTACTTTTTTTAGTGCAGAGAATTCTTTACAAGCTTCATGAATTAAAACACCAACAGAAAAATTATCTACGGTTCTGGACGTTTTAATTTTGGTTTCTTTCCTTAGGATGACATTTATTCAATTAAATCGGTTTCAAAATTTTACGCCTCTACATTTCTGGTTTGGGTACTTAGATTTACGGCGAGCCAAATACGATTGTTTCCGGTCATGTTAGGTTACAATTGACAAGTATGGTAAAATTCTGTATAATTATTAATATCTTTGGTTTCTGAAGGTTTTCACATCAACTGCGACTTAGAAATTGGATACAGAATTCTTAACTTACAATTAAAAATACCAGAATATATTAAGCTTCACCTCAATTAATTATAAATCACATCGTCATTTCACAACGTGCAAGTTTAGTGAGTAATAAAATTCAGACATAAAAATGTAGACCAGAAGTCTCACCACTTCCTCAAGGCAGGAAAATATTTTTGATTAAGGAAAAACAATATTATTAATTAGAGCATTGATCAATTTCCTGAAATAACATTTCATTATTTCCAACAACACAGAATATACTTTTTAACTATCAACTTTATGGCATTCCTGAACTCAGGATTTCGTATTCCATAAATAATTGGGTTTACCCCGGAGTTAATGCACCCCAAGGCCAAAGCAAACCTTCGTATTGT
>JAQGBV010002329.1:0-11874 GCA_034698685.1 Isotomurus pseudopalustris | reverse complement strand
CGCAGCTCTGAACTTCCAAACACATTTTTTATTGTCAAATTCACAATGGACCATTTTAAATTATGTTTAGTAAGTTCAAATCTACAAACAAATGAACTTCACAAGCAACATGCTTATGTCAGACCCGTGCATACAAACCACCATTTTAATTAAGAGAAAAATATCATATTTTTTCATCCGTGTGAACTCAGGAAGCATTAAACTCAACACACAATGTTTATTATTATGATTTCAATAATTTTGTTTTTGTTTTGTTCAAATTATAATTTAAGGTTATTCTCTGATCTTGTTACTAATTTCTGTGAAGCGTAATTAGCGAGTGTAGCAACGGGCAAATGGTGTCATCTTTACCTTCAACCTTTTCATATCAAATATCCTTCAGGCGCTTCTACTGAACGCATAACACGAGAGAGGCACTTGAGCCTAAGTTAGGATATGTTGAAAAGAGTGTTAATAAACGAAGGTTTTGTTGAGATTTAGCTTCTCTGATTAAAGTAATCGGTTATGTAAGCAAGAATGCACAGAATTAATTTTTAGCTTTTAAATTATCAGTTTCCTGTTGGGAGTTGTTCGGTTACTTGCCATGCAACTCATTCTTTCCAATAAATTGTACTCTCTTCATGGCATTCAACTGTGAAACTCTTAGCTAACAGTTAATTTGGTACATGTATTGTTAAACAGAAACTTCTCTGTTGTTTAAAACAATAAATTAGTAACTAAAAGATCCTTAATAGCTCACCAGTCTTATTATTAACTAGCAACTCACACAAACTAATATGGAAAGGTATGCACGGCGTCGGCCCACAGAATTAGATATAATGATGCATGTAAAAGTAACTATTGTTATACAAAGCCCAAGGAAGAAGACACTTAAGTACAAATGTTGTTTAATTTCATCCATAATACGTAAATAATAATTCACCCATTGTTTTTCCAAATTGGGCATAATTGGATAATTTGATTTCCATTATCCATTCTATCTTCTCTTATCACGTCCTTTAAGTGACAAATGTGACTTGGGATACTTAAATTGATTGCTAACTCCTTCTATAAAGGGATATGCATTTCCTAACAGAGCTTCAATGATTTACGCGTTACCCCTAAACCATTCAAACCATTCGAATGTTGACTTCACTGTAAGCAAAGAAATTGTAATTTTGAAAACAAAAATGTATTAAAATGATTTACTAGAAACAGTTCATAAACAAACAATTACATTTGTGGGTACATCACTAAGAATTTAAATAAACAATTGACAAAACAAGTTCCAAAATGAGCTTAACAAATTACCAAGTTCTCAATGATTGCACAGCACTTGTGAGTCCCTAAAAAATTAAATCCATTTGAAACCCATCCATACATTTTAAGTACGATATGATTTGAAGGAAGAGGCAACGAAGAGTTATTGAGTTTTGGAGAAGCAGCAGCAAGTTTAACATTCCACATATACCCAAACCACTCGATACTCTTTTTATACCTAAGGAATCCTACCCATGGAATAATCTGGAGGAAGGAAGGAGAGTTTGAGCCGAACTCGCCCTCGCTCAAGAGACTCAAGACTCAAGACTGTGAAGACATAGACGGGAATTAATGCACACAGCCACACAGGAAAGGCAACGCTGTTCAGCAAGGAGGCTTTAACACGACTCTCTACTCCAAGTCGAAAGATATCCCAGGCTGCTTTTCTCTCTATAAACGAAGTCTCGCAAGTCCCGAAGTAAGTCTAGGCTCCGGACAACTTTCCCTTGCTTTCCATTTTACCTCAGGAGTCCTAGCCAGCCACAGTAACATAGGAGGTTTACACGAGTGGCATAATGCATTTTTGTGCTCAGTAGTTTAATATGTGAGTGAGGCTGTTTCTCTCTATCGAAGAGCTCGATTCATGAGGGCAATAGTAGAGGAAGCAGAGGAGACTAAACCTGAGTTCATGCGTAGGAGAGTTTGGTCGGGCAGTCTCTCTGGTGGCATAGTAGTAGTGTAGTTGGTAGTATTTGGAATAGTACGAGGGTGAGTGAAAGTGCGAGTAGATTGAACGAGTAGAAGTCCCCACAACCCAGCCGTCGTAGTCGTAGTGTTAGGCAGGGTGGAGGAAAGACTGAGGAATGATGGGAGGCCGAGAGGCAGGCCGTCTCTCTCACAGTGGAGTGGATTGAGAGAAAGATGAATTTCATTCACAACTGAGACGTCATGAGAGGCCCCCGAGTCGCAGCGCAGGATCCCCACCTCATACTCCGTTTACGCTCCTCGGGACGAGTCCAACTTCATGAATGGATTAGGGGAGACCCGCGCAAGGTCATCTCAAGAATTTACCCTCCCTCCCGCGCTTTCCCCCCGGGGAAGGCCCACAACCTCCTCAACTATGAACCCCCATTCTTCCCACGACCTGCCCTACATACACATACTAAATTAGGGGCCCTTCATCCCCAGCAAAGTATGAATGAAGGTTCCTCCTTCGCTCCCTCGGAAAGTGAGATCTTCCACTCGTATGCAGCTGACTGGCGTACTCGTTTACTATACTTATACGCAACCGTAGTTTCCCTACTGGCTAGATCCAACTTGTGTAGTGTAGTAGTAGTATCACGTATCATTTTGAACCCCGGCAAGTGTCCTCACACAACTCAGTTTCCATCAGTACCTTGAGCTAGAAGGAAGGCTTGTTCACTTTGCCCCAACATTTTTCTTTCAATCACTGTTGTTACTCTTTACACTGTACACACTACACGACGTCTATGTGGATCACTACCATTTTTATCACCACTCACTTCAACGTACACTCAGTCTTAGCAAGTTACACACACGAAGGAGATTCAAGACAAAGTTTTCTTTTACTTAAAACCTGTAAATTCTGCCTTCTTTTCTCAGGAAACGAGTAATGGTAAATATTTTGGGCATTTTTATACCCACTTTTTCTATTTTGGGGAGAAGTGAAAGCTACTTGGAAATTGTTGGACTTGAATTGTCTTGTTTAAAATTACGGAAATGGGGAATTATGTAATTCACTTGGAGAAAGTGCTTTAAAGACAAAAACTCATTTTCGAAAACTTGTAGGTATTTTGGAACTTTGAAAGTTATTTTGTACTTATTCTAATTCAAGGGATAATTTTGAAATTTGCTTAGAAAATAATTTGAAGGGTTAGTTTGGACTGTAATTGGGGCTAAGTCGAAGAGAAAGTTTTCCCTTTGGTAAATTTGAAATTCAGTTTGATTTTTGGGAAGTAGAAGTGAAGAAGAGAAAGGAGAGTGTGGAAGAACGGGGAGCCCATTGAGTTTGTAGCTTAGACTTGTGTAAAACGGGGCGAGTTGTACGCAGTCCCAGAAAGAGTTTCGAGAGACGAACTCTGAAACTTTTCCCAAGTCCAACAGGGTTTCAGTTTTGTCCATGAGACTTTTCGAGCAAAGACACAGTTCCTCCGTAACCTTTGCCGAGTTCAGGTCTACAGATTCTAATTCTACGGGCTCTTAACTCCCCTTTGAATTCGTATTTGACCCCAACTCCTCCATATATTCTTCTTGTAGGAGTCGAGGACTCAAAAAACTTGCAAAATTTTCACTCCCCTCAAATTCCAAATTTTGTAGTTTTAATAAAATATTCCCCATATTACCTCACACTTACTGTTATTACAACTGGAGTTTTCAAATTTACAATTTACATTAGATTAATATTTGTAAGGTAGGAGAAAATAAAGTTTTATAACTTAGTTCTGAAAAACTTGGTATTTTTGAGTGATACTTCTTGAGGTTTCACACAAGACCAGGTGTAATGTGAGAAAGTGAAGAGTAGTAGACCTACAACTTCCAGACACTCCGAGAGAGAACTTTCTTGACTGACACTCTTTTCAACTTACAACTTCAAGGGAAAAGAAGTCGACTTTGCCAGCTCCTATAAAATCTACTTGTGTTTTATAAATTTCAACATTTCCTTTTCGTGACCTGAAAAGTACGTTTATGGTTTTGCACTTGATTTAATTTCGTTAGTTAAAATATTTTGACGGGAAACACACTGAAAGATATACTTTGAATTGAAAATAATCGGAGCTTTACAGTTTTCTTACTTGGAATTTCTCTGCTTGAACTGCCATTCAATTGATTTGGAATAATTGTGATAGGAATAGTATTACTTTCAAGTTTCTTCACTCACAAAGAAATTCAACTGAGTTACAAGTTTTGAGACCGGAGTTTTAGAAAGTTGGGACTTAGAGAATTTTCGATCTCACTTCGAGTATTCAGCAAGAGTATGTTTGTGGTAGAAGTTTCCCTAACACAAGTGTCGGGGATATTTCTTCATAATTTTGAGTAATTGTGAATTTGTACTTGTTTATTCAAAATTTCGATTTATTGCAAAGACTTATACTATTGTGACTATTAGAAATTTTTTATCAGTTACATCAAGGCTTTCTCACTTTACCCTCGTTAAGCACTTCTACACTGATCGACGAGTTTTCAAGTTTCACTTCAATAAGACAAAATATTGAATAGAGAAGCTGGTCATTGGACAAAGTTGTGTTTTTTACTTCTCTAAAAGTTCCAAATATTCGTTGAAATTTTAAAAGAAAGTCATAGAAAACTGAACATAAAAGTTGAAAGTTGAAATTTTTATAATTTCTACATTTGTAGTACATTTATAGAGAACTCAAGAACTTTGATTTTTTAAAAATCTTGTCAAGTTTGGTTAATTTTGCAAGGAATTTCAATGTGCGTCTTCTTTCACTTTGTTCATTGTGACTTGAATACTTAAATCCATTCTGATTAGTTATTTACATCCTTTTAAGTTTTCACACTAGTTTACTCTTTAATTATAGTTGTACTTGATCAGGATTACATGACAGTCAAGTTCCTAAAATTTATAAGTGAAAGTTAGAAAATCTCTCGACTTCAGAATGAAGGAGTGCTTAGATGAATAAATATTTTAAAGTCAAACGTTGAGTTTCAAATTAAATTCTCGGAAATCAAGTTAACTTCCATTAAATCGAATTTCCTGTTACAAATTCAAGCTCCAACTTCATTCTTCGTGTTTCCTGAATTTTACGACAGAAAAAAGCTGATCCCTTTCATGGATCAAGGCTTGAAATTTCGAAAAGCGTAAATCTACTTTCATTAAACCAGTTACGAAATCCCATAATACTGTATTTTTCAATATTTGTCACATTTAAATTTTCCATCAAAACTCCTGTCGAATTTATACAGCTTTGACGCAACCACCCTCATATTTTACTAAACTCTCAAAAACCATGAATTTAAAATCCAACAATTTATCAAAAGCTTACAAAGTAATTTCCATGATGTCTTCTGTAATCTGACGTTGACTGATTGTATTAAATGTATAATTTAGAATCTGGGGTGACTTGAATCAACTTTTGGACTCATCTCATTCAACTTTATCAAAGATTGCTATGAAATAGTCAGTCTGCAGTACTGAAAAATTATCGAGCTGAGCCCACCGCACTACAAAACACAAAACCAACAGTTTCACTATTCTGCCTTCCACTGAAAAACTTTGTAAAATCTGCAATGAAGTTTTAAAGTTTCCAGTTTCAAAGACTGTGCATCTAAAGAGTTTAACGATTGAAATTTCTTGGACAATATAAAACGCACCCAAAGAAAGTAATCTTGATTCCATCATTGATTAAAACAACAAGAGATATAAGAAAAAGGCTTAGATTGCAGCTCGTGGTGAAATAGTTAGAAATGCTCAGATTTCTAACTAATAAACTGAAGTCTCAATCGCTAAACGAAGACCAAGGAGGAGAGTTTGAGAACAAGGTAATGAAATTTTTCTAATTTTTGCATTAACTCCTTTAATCGTCTAGTTTCGTCATCATACTAATCATCGATATGCACGTCAATCAATAAGACGGCATAGTTTAGCAGCACCGGTGCATAAAACAACATCTCCACCGAGTCATATTTGCTTCATTATTCAACACAAAGTTGACATATTTGCAGCAACGAATATTACTTCTCCTACGAAACAACGAAAAGGCTGCACTTTATGAATTCTTAACCTGAATTTCAGAAAGTGTCAGGCCATCATTCTACCGGCAGTGGCAGTAGACACTCTAAATTAGAAATAGAAAGCAAATTCCCCGTTGCAGTTCGCATCTATTTTTGCACAATTTGCGATTCCGTAATTTCATTACAGTGAATGGCATAGCAGAATGAAGTGAAGTAATGACGAGTGACCGATCATCCGCAGACTTTCTTCTTTTCACCTTCATTAACACTTGCATTTATTTAGACCCCCAGAGAGCTTGAGTATTCCATCAGTCTTATCAATTTTGTCCACATAACGCAAAGAAAGTAAATTAGAGGGGTATTCAGACTCTCTTGTGTAAAACGTCAATTTGAGACATGTCGAAAATGGCAAAATTACTTTACCCCTTTTAGGTAAACGACTTTTTGAGTTCAATTAAAAGTCGCTGGCATATCACCACAAACACAAATTTACTCACTTAAGATGTTGGCATTAGATAGCTGATAGGAGCGTTTGAAGTAAAAATGTAAAAATGAGGACGGACGTGAATGGGACGACTTTCAGAAATGAGACGCAGTCAGGAGTACTTGCTACAGAACAACAAAGTATATAACAAGTATCTGTGTAGTTTACAAATGGAAGTTGAAAACTTTTGTTGTGCACACCTGGTTCTCTTTTTATACTTGGTGAGTATCAGTCATCAAACTCACCACAGACAGGACGGGAGTGAAGACAAGGACAGAAAATGTTTCAAATGAATAGCTAATGATGATGATTTCTTCGGTCAAATCGATTGGATTCGATTTGATAACGCTAATGTTGAATGTTGATGATGATCTTAGGGATGGGAGAGTAGTTGAAGGAGAATGTACAAGAATGAAGAATCCGTGACTTCGTAGTGTAGAGTGTAGAATGTGTAGAGATGTCTGTAGTAAACTCTGCGTTCTTCTACTACTAATCATAGCATGACTCTGGCAGTCGAATCTCATCTAATCTGTTCATCTTCTGATTACACTACGATTCAAAAGAAACAAACAAAGTTCCCTTTGAATACATTTGATTTCATTTTACTTTGCATAATAATAAATTGTCACTCTCTTATTTAGTTTGTCCACAATAAGGCTGAGTATGAAAAGTGACTCTCTCATTTTGTCTCGTAGGAATTTTACTATTTGATTCAATCATTCCAATTTAAATCTAATGATAGGCATAAGACTACTGATGATGAAACTACAATGTATGAAGGTTTTCCTTACAAGACATGTTAAGTATTTCGTACAAGAAAATTTCGATTTTTTTCATATGCCTGTGTGTGCCATATTATTTGGTGAACCCTAAAGACTGGAAATCCTTAGAATTTAAAGAATGTTTCTTTTATTTCTAATAAACACTAATAATGATAATTTTATTGCTCAACACTGATTATAAATCCCAATGCACTGCATTGTCAGACAGGGATGGATGTTTCAAAGTTTAGCTGATGGGATCCTACTGTGTGTAGGGATCCTTTAGGGTCTGTGGTAGTAAGTAGTGAGCAAGAATGAGATTTATAGCATGGTGAAGAATGACATGGTGTTGGTTGGTGTTAGATTTCTTGTGAGCCCAGAAAAAAGATACGGGATGACTTGGTGATATTATGGAGTTGAGCATGAATCTCATTTATATGGATGGATTGGATGGCTGATGGTGTTAGAGTTTAGACATTTGTGTTAATGTTAGTTTAGTTTTTAGTTTTTATTAGAGACAAGAAGTGTGTGTTATGTGTGTAGGCTGTCTTGTATGTGTTAAAAGATAATGGTATGAGAATTGTGAATGCATTCACATTAAGACTTACCTACCAAAGTATGGCTGTGGTAGTGTAGTCAAATACTCACTAGCAACGAAGAACAGGTAGAATTCGAAATAATGGGATAGAAGTAGAGAGAAAGACAAGCCCAAACCCATCAATTATCAAGGAAAAAAGTTCATTCCCTGTCATTGATTTGCCTTTGGCTTCAGCAAACGATTATATACCAACTTGTGCCATAGTTCAGTGTGGAATGGAATAGATGAAATAACGTGATTACTTTTCGTCATTTAGTGTTTCAGGCGAGAGAGGTACTTCGGCCGGGAGACCTTACATCCATTAAACACACGGACTTACAACAACAGGCCACTTTTGTTTCGTTTTCATCTTTTCGCTGAAATGTGTAGGCAGTGAATTATATTTTCAAATCCTCGTGACAATTACTTCCGGAGTGTATATGCAATATTTACTTGTGTAGGTGCATCTGCTTGTGTAACCCGAGAGCTTTGAAAATCAAGGAATTAGGAAGAGAAGCATGAGAAAGGATGCAACGCTAGAAATTAGTGGAAGGAACGAAGGTGTCGAGCGAAACACTATTGATTCATCGATTCTCTGATTGTGTTGCTATTTAGTGGTAATTGCTGAAAGCATGTCTGAAGACTGACACTTACGTAGACAAGGTTTAACAAACTATATAGTGTGATGGATGAAATTAACTCACCTATTTAGCTAAAGGAATTGATTCTTCCTGTGCAATTTCCAGGTCATTACATAGTCCTGGGTACACAACTTGAAGCAATCAATTTTCTGTCTTGTCATTTGGTGTATATGATGATAATTGATTTGAGAGGAATGGCGCCTGTATTATCGTGATATTTCTGTGCACAATTATTTAAGACTGTCTTATCCGAGCTAACCTACTGTGACTATGTTTCTCCGTTCTGTTTGTTTGTGCTTGTGTGTCTAGAAAATTTGAAACTTAAGTTGTGAACAGACACCAATGATTAGAGAGAGAGAGAGAGAGAGGTACTGTCAGGACTCAAGCATCCAGAAAAATAGTTTGGTTTGCAAGGCATTGTATTCATTAACTCACGAATTCAACTTTACTTACACGAGATAACCTCATGAAGATAAATTGAGACGAAGAGAAAAGTTAATCTGATTGTAGTTTGTAGTACTCGTTTTGTATTTGCTCTGTGAATGAAAATCGTAGCTTAATGTCTGTCAAAAGTCAGAAGAGAACCGATCCTGTGGAAGAGTCACAGAACAATGACGATTCCAAGAATTCTGACTCTGCTATTTTCAAACCATTTACTTTTTTTATTAAACTGAAAAGAAACCTCTTCATGTTGTGATTTCAGCTTGTGGCTGTGCGATTAGGTGAATGAATCAAATTCTTCCTGCTTCTTTAAAGTCATTCCTGCATTAAAATCAGCTCTTAAGACGTAATTTCGATTTTACTTGGAGTGTTAAACTGCGTTCCATAATCAGTAAACATATTTATTGAGAACTATTGATACTAAATATTGTTGTATTTTTATATTTGAAGGTGACATTAGGTACGCGTATGGCTTTGATTTGGTCAGAATTTAGGTATTATTTATTCACCATTCATTCATCACTTACAACTGAAGTCAATTCTTTGGGTTGGAGAGGCAGAGAGAGAGAGAGAGACAGACAAACAGCACTTATATTATATTTACTTAGGTACGTCATATGATAATAAGGAGTGCAAACATGAGATGCAAGCCCCAAGTTTCAATCTGTGGGCATTAGAAAATTGATAAGTTTCTGTGTGAGTGATGGTGATCTGGTAAAACTTGGCCAGAATAAAAAGCACAGCAACAAAAATGCTGCAAAGGTTCATTCATTCCTCGGTGGATGTTGGTGGTGGGCCTAGCTGGTGATGTGGAAGAGAATTCTCGTCATCTCTAAGTCGTGTCGTGAGACAAGTAAAAAGCCTCTCTACAATCTACACAGCTCACAGGCAATGGAAGCATAGTTCGTGATCTAAGATCTGCTGCAATACTTTTTTATCTCGCTTACTTACCTTCCCTGGTTTTGAATCTGTGGGTAGATTCTTCCTCCCTTCTCTACTTACCTTACCTAGAGAAGGATAGTGATGGTGGTGGTGGTGGTGGTGGGTGATGAGTATTATGGTGGTTTGAAAACTGACATCATCTGCTGTGTGCTCCTCTCCAAAGCTGTAGTAGGTTGTGTAGAGAAGAGCTGTGTTAGCCTGGCTAGCAATCGGATCCGTCGTAGATCGTACACACAATGTTGCTAGTCAAGTCAGTTTCTCGAGTGTCTGTCTCAACTGATTGTGGACTTGGATGAAGATTAAAAATGGAAGAAAATACAAGTTTGGAATTCTTTTTATGAAGAAATAACTCCACTTGTTCTTTCGTTTCATTGTCAAGAGAAAAAAGACGTAGCATACGCATAAGCAGGCATGCTGGGCAGCAGGTACTTGTGCCGTACAAATCAAAAGCAATCAAGGGAGAAATGAGTAGTGATGCATGCGAATTATGTAAAACAGAAATTCAATATTGTCAGCTCTTGTGGCTCAAAGGAAAATGTCGCTCGATCGGTCCATTCTTATCTCTTGTCTTGAATGCTTTGGCTTTGGAGGAGGTGGAGGTGGTGGTGGTGGTGGTTGGTGACTCGAGAGACCAAATGTCACCGTATTTCAAACCAGAGATAGATTATTGGATTAATTTGACTTTGACAAGTAAACGAACTAGCCGAAAAGTAGTATGGTGAATATTGATGGTAATGACGATGCGGATCGTACTTTGATATGTTCTGCCCTTCCAAGTATTTTACTATTCAATTCAACCATGCTGAGCTGTCTGTTTTCCTCTGCCTTCCAATTGTGAAGTTCGACTTACTTGTATCATAACTCACAGTCCAGGGTAAGCTACTCTTCCTATCAGATTAACTTTTATTCATACAATCGGCAAATAATTTTAAGAGCTAATGCATTCATAAAAGTTCCTTTCGTGAATACACTCGTTATCATGCAATAAACACTCAGTATAAATCACACACATATTTTACTACGTGGCAAGTAGGTGGGTCTTTTTATTCGAGTGTGTGGCTCTCTCTCTCTCTCTCTCTTCTCAGTTTTCTGTGCATTATGTGTAACACACAATTTATGCACACACTAACTACAAGTGATATCGGACAAATAAGAAGCAGAGTAGAAAAGTTGGAAGTAGTAAAGTAACATCAAATTCTCATAGACGATGCGTAAGAGTTATGCAAAGATCTCCACACGTCTCGGAGTAGACAAGCTGATGCCAAGAGTTCACAGTTAATTTTAGAATGTTGAAGGGTCTTTGTAGTTTGTAGTACTTTTTAATGATATTCAAAGAATGAAGTGCTTTTGCTTGTATGTTAGTTTATTTCACGAACTCACGATAAGATGACATGACACGTGCATTGTAAAATTGAAAATACACCACCATCCTCAATTCGCATTTATCACAGAAGGTTTTAAAGTTTTACTCTGAGGTCTTAGAGCGTCCTTTGTAAAGCAGTTAAAACTAAATTTCCTTTCCGTCAGGATTATGTGTGTAAGTGTGTATTCAGTTTTAGAGTCACGGTTACTATCGTCAGCGCCCTATTGAGATTGGACGCAGCCTTACACAGAGTGAGAAATCAAACAGAGACTAGTTAAATAAATATAAACTTTTTAAGAATACTTTTGGACACGCTCCTCTCGTGAAGATCTGGAAGGCTTTCAGACACAGCAATTATTCTGTGTCCTATTATCTTGCATCCGTATGATTAGAAATGACCTACTAGACACTCATTTTCTACGCTTCACTCGTGTAAGTTCGTTTAAAATGAAAACTTCTCACTCAATTACTCTGAAGGCAGAGTTTACCCTAAAAGATAACGAAATTGTGTGATGAATGAGTAAAAGCTGCTAACTGCCAGCTCGCACTAAAGCAACCGCAGACGCATAAACACAGACTAACAAATTATATTAATGTCAAACAGTTAGTCCTTCTGATTTACACCCAGTTTGTTTCAGTATCGACTCGATTTTTACTCCACTGCCAGCAGCCATGAACGACCAGTTAGTTACAATGAAACAGAATCTGCCTTG
>JAQGBV010002328.1:0-11875 GCA_034698685.1 Isotomurus pseudopalustris | reverse complement strand
ATCTTTATTTCTTTGAATTGAGGCTTCATCAATCATCCCAACCGGAGAAAGAAGGGAAAGTACGGAACGCGCTTCAGCAAACAACACACCCAACATTACGATGATCCAACCACAAACAACCTTACGTACAACGGAGGAGAGATCAGATCGAAAGTCTAACACAGAAATGCGGTTGACAGATCCATCCAAAACTAATCGCATCTTTAATCTCCATACATTCAATTCCTCACTCTTCTCTCGCAGCAATTCGCAACATTTACATTTACACTTTCACATTTCACTCGGGCATCTGGCACACCAAAGTCAAAAGGCTCGATTTCAATTTGCATTTATTTCTGCACGATGACTCTCTCATTTGCCTGCAAAAATAATCGAAACTCATATTGCAATGTCAGAATTGCACTTGCTAAAACGCTGTTCCCAAAAAACACTCAAGTGGAAACGACCTGCAAAACTGGACTTTTCCCGAATACCTACCGACAGAAGTTGGTTTTGACTTTTCGACTTTTTGACACTTCAATCTTGAAACTTTTCAAAATGGGATGAATCTCTAATATGAATTATATTATGGTAGTACTAATAATAACTTGCAAACTCCTCTGAATGATTTTTTTTATATTCACGACAAAAAGTTTAATTTCTCCAGAGGCAGATTCAGATATTCAATTACTCACAACTCCGTGTAAAATACCGTTGTCAAATGAAAGCACACACGACTAGTCAATTTTGACTTTGACATTTCCAAATTTCCAACTCCAGCAGAGAAAGTTTAATGGAATTCTTCAAGACTCCATTAAGCTCAGCTCTCGAAATCTCATTAATTCTGTATGCTGCTGGGATCTGGGATAGCGAGGTGAAAAATAGATTTACCAAGTATGCCAATAGTAATTTGAACTTTTAACCTAAAAAGTGGAGTAGTAGAGTATTAAAACATGGCAGAAGGCGGAAGAAAGAAGGACGTGGTAACTCGGTGACGGTGTGCTTCAGGGTAATTACTCAATCCACTTTGCCTTGAGCTTTTGAGCTGCTTAGGAGAAAATTCATGTCGTTTATTTGTAGAAAAGTAAGTTAGGCCGTTCAATGTGTAATAAGAAGCTTTCTCCTCATTTTCTCCTGTGGAAAAGTAGTTCGTCTTCGAGTATTTTATGTGCAAGAAGATGGGCGAAGAAATTCACGTATTTCATAATGTGGAGAAAGGAGAGAGAGAGAGAGAGTCACAGTCGTTCACCAAGTGACAAATGACGTAAGCTCTTATTCAATCCTCATAATGGGGTCTTTTCTCTATCTTTAAGGAGCTCAGGGTGAGTTTATAGTTGACGTCTTTCTACTATTTAGCTTAACACGTGATTGGGATGACTGTGAGTTGCCTACATTCATACATAATTTAGAAAGTTGTACGGAGATACCGCAAAACCACAATAAGCACTTGTGAAGTTGTGACCGCAACCAAAAGAATTGCTTATCTGGATGTGACACTTTAGCGTGGTGGAGAAAGTAGCAGGCCACCTCGCAAATAAATGCGATATTACAGGCATTCTAACTTACAAAGATGAAAGACGATTACCAAAAATTATACATACAATGTAATTACTCACAGTCTACAAGGGAAACTTCAAAATCTAAACGACGGATTACACACGTGTAAACAGAAATGCCTCCCGACAGTCCGCGACCCTGAATTTTAGAATCTCAGAAACATCTCACAACATGGAGCAATAAAGTCACATGATTTTTTTATCCTCGACCAAAGTCACAGAGTCAGAGAGAGAAGGAAGTCAAGTGAAAAAAGATCAGAGAAACGGAAACTTCTCGAGAGACTCTTAGAACTCGTTTCGTTTCCGGTCAAAAATACCTACGGCGAGTTTGCGAGATAAGTCCATTGGAACGGTCCTCAGAACACCACAAAGGTCGCTTTCATTCATTCTTATTGAAACTGAAAGGCAACAATCTCTGCGTGATGTAATGAGTGAAAGCAAGTTTGAAACCAATGAATACAGAAAAACAAGAAGCAGTGAAAGTAAAAGGTCAGCTCATTCCTGTTTAATCCCCTTCTATTGTTTCCTATCACAAACGATGATTATATTTTATTTTATTGCAATCAGCATATGTGTCGTGTGTAGCCAAGAGAAAGTTACACAGTTGCACTGCAATATCTCTTTGATTCCGTGAGATAAATCAAAACTACTTTTGTGGAACAAGGAGAAATTGACAATAAACACCACCTGAGTGGAACGCTTTCTCCTTCAACACAAAATACCGTCCATTCCGATCGCACATTGACATATCACAGCGTTCCTAATTTCCCAAGGTGCAAAAAATCAACTTCCAACGACTCCTGGACATCCAATTTGCCTGGAATTCTGGAAATGCAACAAATCCATAGGAGAGCAGTGGACTCATAAATATCGACAACTGTTTGAGTGCACTTTTCGATTTGCGTCATTCTGGGATGGCGGAGCCCGGCGGAGGTAATTTAATACTTGTTCAATTTGTTCACTCGATTCTTCCCATCTAACTTTCTGTATTGAAGTGTAACAAAAAGCATGTCAAAGTTTATGAGATGTAACCGACTCTCTTTGTACTGTTGTACTTCCACAAGTATTTCATCGTAATTGAATGTTTTTATACGGAGAAAGTTGTCATTCAGTAAGTCTTACTTCTTTGAAACTAAAACATTATCACAGGAATATTTGTAACAATACTGGTGGTGGTGGTGGTGTTGAGACAGTGTTTGAGATGTGAAAGATGTAAGAATAGACAAGTAGAAAAGTGGTTGGTGGTTGTGATGGTTGTAAAGCCACTAGACTTAAAAGTTTGAGTGGAGAAAGTAAGCTTAGGAGAAAGTGGGGCCTTGGGATCCTCGGAATTGAGCACGAACGAATGAGCCGCTGTACTTTCAATAAAATACAGAATGGATCTCATGATATCTCATCTGCACTCTTACATCTTATAGGAACAGAGACGATGATGGCAAAACATTTTTATTTTTATAGCGTGGGAAATTACAATAAATGTTAAAGTATGGGCTTAATAGAGATGGAAGAAGGTTTAAATATAAAAGCAATGAATGTGCGATGAGGGAGAGTGTGAATGGGAGAGAAAAAATAAAAACTGCTGAATGTAAAATTTTACAGAAGGAAGGAGACGGATAATTGGAACAGGTTGAAAGATATGCGAGCAATACTTTCTCCCACCACGTGCATTAAATTACAGATTTTATGCTTTTAATGCGTCCTATTCTCCCTCATGAATATTTCTCCGAGAAAGACCCGGGTTAATACTACTTACCCGGGATATATATTAGATACAGGTATACCTTATGATATATTCGCTGCAGAAAAAATGGAGAATAAAAATGATTTATTCTGTAACGAGATAAGAGTCATACACATTGGTAAAAGTTCCACAGGGAACTTAATCCTTTCCTAAGGAACTTTGTTGACGGGAAATAATGGACCACGCTTTAGCAAAAAACGCAATACGCAAGCCTGTAGATATTTTATATGTTATACGAACGGACATTTACATGAGAATATAACGTGTATAAGCTAATTAGATCACGTGGATTTATTTCATAATTTTAATGATTTCGAAATGGAGAAAGTGCGACGCAAAGAGTTGGGAGTTCGTTAAAACTTTATGGTAAATTGGCAAGAAGGCATTAAATGGGAAAGTAGTTATAAGACCCTTTCACGTTGAAGGCTGAAGGAGGATGTTCTTATTGTAATAATCTTTGAGAAAAGTGATTGCAGAATTGTATACGACTTCCTGTGAAAAGAAGGCTTAAAAGGAAGTAGGAAGTAATTTCCATATGAAATGGGACACACACACAAGAGGCTTCTCGGTTCTCGGAGAGATAAGTAATTGCATATTCCTCCCTTCAATCTCTATCCTTTATTCCTTTCTATTCATTTCCCCTTAAAAGTTATCCCTGCATCGCACATCACAGATTTGAAGTGAAAAGGTCACTCTACTTATTCTACGTCCCAAGTTAAAGTAAATCAAATCTGACCAAGAAGAAGGAAGGAAGTTATCGTGAATTCTAAGTTGAGCATTCCTTCCTTATTCGTGTACCGAGTATTTGCTCATTATAAACACATTACTTCCGTCAGGTTGGGTGATGCCAGAAGACAATTCTTAATTGGATTGTTAGTAAGCCTTGATGGTTACCATTCCACTGGAGCATACACTTTCTCTTTTATTGTCAGCTGAGTTCAGTGATTAAATTCCAACGGTGAAAGACCTGTCTTCGTGAATTAATTAAAAGGTGGAGAGTGTGAGAGGGAGAAAGCCTTTTTCCTTGTTTTGTGATTCCACTCTGCAATACTTCCGCACTTGCAATTCTGTCTCTGTATCTCTCTCCTTTCTCTCCATCTGTAGTTAATGCACAAGTTAGTTTGAACAAAAGAACCAAGTTAGAAGAAACAAAGTCTACAGGAAGTACAAAGTGCATCCAAATAATTAAAGCCCATCATTTATTCTTCGTCCGTGTAGACAATAGAACTGTGTGTGAGTGTGTGTGTCCACTCAGGTCCAATTAAAGTCTGATTGAAGAAATACCTTCAATAAATCTTATCCTTCAGGACTGAAGGAGGTAAATGTGTTCACAAAAGAAATCAAGAGAGCCTCTCACACTTCAACAGGAGGAAAAAGTCCAAAAAATCCAAAAGGTCTGAAAATGAAGCGCCTGGCCTTTGTCCAGCTTTCCAGGAGAGTTGCAGAGACTCCAGCAGACTCACCAGGTTTGCTTGTGGGATTGCCAATTGGACCAGAAGGTACTTCAGTTAGTCTCTCGGACCTTTGACATTTGCTGGTGTGTCCAGAGGGGGAGGATCGAAAGACAAATGTGTCACGCAAAGCAATTTCGCTTCGACATTGAGCTACAATTTCTTTCATTGAGACACAAGAGAACGGAGAGAAGGCGGATTCGACTGTCGACTGTGTGAGAAGGGAAAGTAGAGTAGTAAATCAAGGAGATAATTTCACCTACAAAGAAAGAATCCAGCGAAACTGGAGCAAACACATACACGCTATACTAATAACTGTTGGAAGTGTCTTCTATAACTTCTACTAACACCATTTCCCTCGATGTCTTCGCCATAACTTACACATTCCCGAATGGACCATGTGTGTCTGATGACACACAAATCCCTACCAAACGAACTTTGACACGAAAGAGGTGGGAGTGGGAAACCTGGCAGCATTAGTTTATACTTTGTACTCTTTATACTTTTGGCACTTTCACACAGACTCTAGTAGTTGCTAGATTCTAGATTGTTAGAAACTCCATAAAATATCCACACACTCCTACTTTCATATCTACCTAAATAATAAAGTCACATTGTAGTTGAATAGGAGCTCCAGTAGCTTTCCATATAAAAGAAACAATAATGTGTAGATGTTTCCCCCTTCGAATTGACAATGCACAATGGAACAATAGAAATGAAAGGGACAAAAACACACACCCACTCGAGTAAAGAGATACATCAATTCATTTTTAATAATACTATTTCTATGGAGGGATCATTTATACGAGTAAAAAGTAAGTGTAGCACTTAAACTCTACACACACACGTAATCCGCAGGTACGCTACGCTTTCTCCCTGTGGACATCAGTTGTAAAAAGTAAATGTAAAAGTATCGTGGTGGTTTACGTATTACGGTTCACGCAACTTACGTGCAGTCAGAAGCTGACACAACTTCCCAATAAGACATACAAAATAGTAAGTTCGTGTAAATGCGAACTCACTCGAAGGGATCTTACGTAACGTAGGGAAGTAATTTATTATGCATTCGTAAATTCGTATTATTGACTCAAGTTGGGTGTTGTACATCATTTACATAACAATATCATCTGCACCACTTCCAACTTCTGTAGAATATCTCATCAGACTATTGTACAAACACACACACACACAACGTCACAACTGAGTTATCGTTCGTGATGGTAAACTACTTAGAGATTCATTGTACTGGTGTTGGTGCATTAAAGTCGGTAGTTGTGCTTTGGATGGCAGAATGAACTAACTAGACTCTCCACACACATAAAATAATTCCATCAATAAAGTACACAAACTTTGTAATTGAATATTGAATGAGTAAAAGAGGGAGGGAGGGAGAGAGGTGGGCTTTTATGGAGACGTGCTGTTTAATAATCACGAGGAATAAACGAGTCTCTCCCCGTCGTCCGAGGACATTTAACATTAAACCGGAAAGTGGGTGTGTGGAAATGGATTTATGTTTAAGTAGAATGATGTAGAAAGATGAGAGAGAGAGAGAGAGAAGAGAGAATGTCAGTGGCACTTTTTTATTATCGCACGGAAGATGAAGGTGAATTTAGGGTAAGTTGGGAAGATGAGTGAATAATCTCCTTTCTCCTAATAATCCCGTGACTTAATTCTTTCGAAGAGAAGAATAACTTGTTTGCTCAACTTTACTCGAGGGAACTATAGATCAGATTTTGATCCTCCAATTAGCCTCTCTCCTCTTCTCTCATTCCCACAATTCATCCATCCTCCACAGAAGACCAGTCTTTCCCATTGTACATAATTCATTAGCTTCAGTTCGACATAAAACGGAAGAGACGATCTACTCCCAAGTAAATGCGAAAGTAGAATGAGTGTCATTTTAAATAGAAAGGAAGTGGAGACCGCAGATCAGTTTCACCAACTTTTAAAAAAACTGTTTTCCTGGGCTAATTTATTGATTTGTTAGTTTTGCTACTGCAGAATAACTCAGTTTCAGAATAAGCTAACTTTTCACTATTCAAGTAAATAAATTTTTCATTTCACTTCCGAGAAATTCCTCTTCTGGCCACTTCAATGCATCTGCCCACACTCAAACTTCCTAATCTCTTAAGTAGAGTGTTTACTTAGGGATACTTATTTATTACTGTGTACTTATGTAGTCTTATTTACTTGATTTGATATCCTTTTGGTTGAGCTTTAGGTCTTTACGAAACCACGCAGCTATTTTTTGCCATCTCCGAAAGTATCTTTTGTACAAGTAGTCCGTACTCAACCTCAAAATTCAAGTCTTGTCGAAAGTCCTCCCAATCTGATTCATATTGTGAGTGAATGGAGGCTTATTTTAATTCCAGATCCAGACTGAGTTGTCTGAAGTGGTTGCCATCTCCGTCATCAGACAAATAACAGACGAAAAGAGTCACCGAAGGAGAAATTTACGAGTTCTATCATCTTCGAATCCCACGGGGGTTTGTTGTATGAGCAGAGTCCTCAACATTTGAATACCACAGTACAAAAGGAAATGATGAATTGGCCTTCTCAACATCTCAACCCCATCCTGCGCCTTCCCTAATTTCCCTCTGTATTCTTCCCACTCCGCCTAATCTTCATTGTTCCTTCTAAATAAATGCCTGCGCCTTCTAGTAATTATATATTCATGCGAAGACACACGAAAGTCCTGGAAATGTGTTATACTTCTCTGTAGCATTAGTGCTTCATTCTTCATTACAAAAGTTGGAAGGTTGGAACAACGATGAAACAAGTCTATGAAAGTATTTAGAATTATTCGGGCAACTGGACTTGTACTTGTACTCTCAAGTTTTGGTGGTGTTCTTGAGTTACTTCTTGAAGTTCAGGACGTGTTGAGACAGCCAGGGAACAGTAGGGAGGACGAAATTATGAAATATGAATAATCTTTTTGTGAATAATGAAGCTCCGAGTTAATTAAAGGACGTCCCTGCGATTCTGAAGACTCGAAAACTCGGGAGAGTCAAGAGACAAGAGACAAGAGACGCCAAAAACAAAAGTAAAAGTCAAACGCGGATGAAAGTGAAAGTTGGAGTAAAACAAAACGTGAGGTCATGAAATTAAAGAATGTAAAAAATGTGTTCTTACCTCGGGAAGTTCATCTGGAACTTTGCCCATCCACGACATGGACAAAATGGTGCAGTCGGTTTTGGCATTGATGGACTTCTCGAAGTGAATGTGCATCTTGTCTACTCTCATCTACACACACGTGTGTGTGTCCACGTCAAAAAAGAATATTATTACACTATAGTATAGGAGGACACAGTGGCTGTGTAGATAACGAGAGGTGACTTCCAGTCAGTCCCAACCTTCCAGTCACGACCTCACGATAAACGGAATCTTAAGAACGAGTAGAAGATGTCTGGAAAGAAAGGAATCATCTTTTAGTAAATAACATCTTATAGACGAGACTTATATTTATATACTGTGTGTGTGACTTGTAGTTTTGTAGTTTGTTGTAGTGTAGGGAAATTGAGACTAGCAAGTCGAGAATCGGTTTTAAAGGAAGAAGGACGGCGAGTGAATGAAGAAATAGGAGGAAGGAAGCACAACGAAGGTTGACTTTATTTCCCGTGTGGTTTCAAAGGGTTTGACGTGAGGACAATGGAAGTAAAAAATGAGCTTTCTTCTTCATCTCTCTCTGCGAACTCTTTTCCTTTTTGTATATTTTAGTCCCACTGGGATTCTCAAAGGAATGACCAAGAAGAATGTGTGTGTCCTGTATGTCTTGATCGAACATACAGATCAGCAAGCACACACACACACACACACAGAAGATCGAATTGAAGAGATACACACTTTCTCCAGTGATTTTTGATTCGCCTTGTTATATTTACGGAAGGATGAGTTTCTTTCACAGAGAGACAACCCTGCAGGATGTATTTTGCAGTTATATACAAAATTATAGATCACATGAGTCCAGATAGGATATACAGTTCTATACTCCTTCAGTGTACACTACACAGACTATTATTATACAGAGCATCTAATTTGGAGAATCTTATTTGGACAATCTGTTTCTGACGAGAGTAGAACATTGGATTTAATCAATATAGGACAAAGTAATAAAACTTGATGAAACGGAAAGGGATGTGTATTCTGTATGTCAAGAGACTCAATTACAGATTTCGATGATGAAAGATAAAGTAGGTCATAAATGAAATCCAAAGTTAGTTTTGTCTCAACTGGAACAGCCTTTGTAATAAACATACTTCCGATTTCCCACAGGTAAGATTGTCTCTGTCACATTAAAGCTACATCGGAAGTGCTCTACTTTTCTAATTTCAAATGTATGTAATAAACGTAGACATTTCTTGGGCCATTGTATGATTTCCGAAAAAATCATTGCTCAATCGCTTTTGTTACTAGTAAGATGAACTTATGAACACGTCACGGGCAGAAACGCTCGTAATGTTTGAACTGTGATTGTTTAAGATTCCCTGAGCAAACACGTCTACGAAATATTCTGCAGTGTTGACTGTTGTCAACTCAAACAATGAACCAGAATACAAATTCAAAAATCTTTAAGATCAATAATAATTGAGAAGTTACATTGTTCCAAGAATCCTAACAACAAATTGAAACAAGTAATCCCAAAAAAAGAAAAAAACAAAAACTACTTTAGCATTTGTTCTTTCCTTCCGAAGAAAAGTTTTTTCACCATTTTCGCCCATTTTGCATGAAGTGTGTGACACTTTCTAAACTTTTGTTTTCACCCGAGTGGAAAACCAATTATCGAAGACTTACGAAACACACACACTCACACAGCGTGTCTCGAAATAAATCAAAATTCGCATCCTCAAGCAATTCCGCTGAACCTTTCCACTTTGTTGAGCAGATAGGACACACCAGAATTTAAGCCATTTTACTTTCTCCTCCTTCATCTTCAATTCAAAGCCTTTCTGCTCCTTGTAAAATCGCAGAGAAGCTCTACAATAATTCAGGACAATTATTGTCAACAATGTAAATCGCACTAACTTTCTTCCATGCTTTTGCATGTGATGTGTGTGTGTGTGTGCATGTTTACAACCCCAACAAACACTTTACTTCCTGTGAAAGCCGAATCCTAATTCGCTTCTTCCCTGCATCTCTACACAATTTGCTTTTTCTCCTAATGGTGTGAATTCTTTTGGTGGAAATTGCCTCAAAAGTGTTTTTCCCATTCCAGGTGAGTCTAAGGTGAGTCTAAGGAGTAAAGGTAAAGTCGAGTGTAAAGGAAATAATATTATGCCTTTAACGAGCTCCTATATACTTTCTCCCATCACAGAGAATGTCTTCTGCGCTCTCTCCAATCGTGCTCAAGTGGAAACAAACTGATTTTTGAGCTCTAAACTACTCACAAAAAGATTTGAGTCAAGATTCATTTGAATGATTTTATGTATACGGATACGGCAGGAATCCTAGCGTGTTGTTCCCAGTACACGCATTCTTTCATGGAGAAGATAACTTGTTGTCTCATCAACTACCAAAACTCTCAATCTCCTCCGCAAGATATTTGCTTTGCATCTTATTCTTCTAAGATTTGCTTTCTGCCTCTGCGTGTGTGTGAGAGAGAGAGATTCTTTGTTGGTTCGTTAGGTAAAGAACATCAAAGGAGGAGATGATTAAGGTACACGGAATTCAGACTTACTTTTGCTATTGGCGAATGTTGAATGTGGGACGAAGAGATGATTATGGAAGTGAGAGATGGAAATGAGGTGCGAAATATTTTTGGCTCGCTGGAAGATGATCGATTCTCCTTGGAATTTATTCCTTCACTTCACGCTGCTTTCACTCTCCTGCCTTCGTTCATTTCTTTACGAGTATATAACTTCTCCCACCACCACCATCACCACCACCATTGCCATTATACATAAATAGGTAGTTTATACTTCTTTCTGTCTATACTTCACTTTCTATGCAGCCAATCCAACGAGTCAATACTTCAAATGGAGTTCCGTCTTGGTCCAAAAAGACGCATCATTTTGCTTTTGCTTTCCCCAGCTGTTCACACAACCTTTATTTCGATTTATGACAAAAACCCTCCTACAAATTTCCCTTCAGCCCTTTTCGTTCACGTAAATAAATCGTTGTCAGGTAGTCAGTCACACAAACAACGATTTAACAGCAGACACACTTACACTTTCTACACACACAAATAAACATAAAGTCAGTCTACATACAAATGGAAAAAGTTGAGTCAATTTACAGAGTCACTTTCACTTCAAAACGCGCATTTAAGTTTCTACTGTGACAATCGATTTCAGTTGTCCTTCTTTTCATAATCGCTACTTTATTATTACGATTTTCTTTCGATTCCCAAATTAGTGCGCAGCCTTTCTGAACTAATTACGCGAAGTTTACGAGTAACGACAAAACACAATTATCATAAATTGATCCGCTATTCATGCGTCCTTCCTTGGAAAGGTCACAGTAGAAGTTATATTGAGTAGCATACGTGAGTATTACTTACTAACGAAGTATTCAGACAGAAGTCGTAAGTTTTCAGAACTTTCACTTCGCACTTCGTGTATTTGTGTAGCAGGTTTATTTCCAGCCAAGAATAAGACGCGGATTATTAACAACTAACAAGCAAAGATTTCTATTGCTTCACTTTCACACAGGCTGTCAGTGTTGAGTGTTGAGTAACTTCAGAGTGAATCACAAAAAGGATTTGATATACTTTCACACACTAGAGAACTGAATGCCAAAGGTTAATCGTCAGTCTGAAATGAGATTGTTTCCGAAATTGGAGACTGACTGTTGTTGAGATTGTAGTTGATGTAATATCGAGAGTAAGTTACGGACACAGTAAGTTTCGCAGTAAGTAGAAACAGGTAGTGTGTAGATTGTAAATATATTAAGGAGAGAGAGTAGAGAGAAAGGGGAGAAACAGGAGAGTTGTTGGTGATGAGTGAGAGGTTAGCATAGACTGAAGTCGTGGCAGTGGGAGACTCGGGCTTTATAACCGAAGAAGCCCAGAATACTCACAAGACTCAAGACTGGAGGAGTGACTGGAGAACTGGAGAACTGGAGAAAAACTGGAGAACGTGCGGACAGAGAAAGATGGTCGAGAGGATTGGATATCACATGCGTTCAACGGAGAATCCTGCATGGATTTTTAG